>JARHVA010001092.1:3155000-3380000 GCA_037957365.1 Torreya grandis | reverse complement strand
GATCCAATAGATACATAGGCATTATTATTACAATGTCATCTTCACATGCACTCACAGATGTACATATTAACTTGTAATTTTAAATTATAAAAATAGATTTATTTTATTAATTTAACTACATGTACTTGGGAAAATATAACATATGTGAAAATATTATGTGTTTAGGGTTGTCATATGACATATGAAAATCCAATTCATATGATTACTATGACACATCCTCATGTTTCTTACTCATTTCACATGCATGTTCCTATACCTGAACTTTTCAATGACCTAGTTGAGCATTAGAAGAAAATTGAAGAGGATGATGAACTTGTAGTAAGTGCATGTTTAAATGATTTTTTATTATAGTTTAAAATTAATTTATTAACTTGGTTTCTTGTACATTATGTTAATTTTCTAATAATATATGTATTTGAATAGGTTTAGTTCTACATAAGTTATCACCATAGGCCCTATAGTCAGATCTTGGAGCAATCCAAGGCATTTGATGGATATCCATCAACAATTAGGGCATCATAAGAATGAAAAGAGAGTGAGGCTATTTAATTATTAAGATGTCTTATATGATGTAGTTTTTTGTATGCCTATATGGTAATGTACACATTTTTAGCATTGTATGCATATATGACATTTACCTGATATTAGATACTATGTTGTTAGATGATGTAATTTTTTATGAATATATATAAATGTACATATTATTGACATTATATGCCTATATGTCACTCACCCAACATTTTATTATGATCTTATTTTGTATGCCTTTATGGTTTTTATTATTATCAACAATTAAGTGTAATGTTTGACCATTGATCCACATTTGAGAATGCAAAATTATTTATAATTATATTACCATGAAATGTAATGTTTGATAATTGATACATAATATTAATTTATCTGGTTTCAAAGTACTTATACCCATTTATTCAAGCTAAGTGATGTGGGATCATCAGTTAAAAGATCCAAGTTTGTACATATTAGTCAAAAGGAGTCAATTAGGTCATATTATAGTAAAAAATAAGCCTTATTAAGTTTCAATCTAGAATGTATGGTTATTATTAAATGATTTATGCTCTTGTGAGGCCCTTAGATAGGTGTGACCATCATAAAGTTGGTCATATAGGCATCATTTTGGTTTTCTTGCCAAAATGATATATTTGAAAATTCAAATGTCTCATGTAAACTCGTAAGGGTGAGGGCCACTTATGAAGGGAATGAACCTTATATTCATGACCCTAAAATTTTACTATCATTTTTTAAACATTAATTAGTATCTTATCTAATGTAATTATATCCTAATGTCTATTTAGGACCAAATACTATGAGGAGAGTTGTGTGAAAGAGAGAGATACACTTGTTGAGTCTAGTGGATGTTTTAAAAAATAAGCTCGTTTGATTTAATTATAGGTTTTTAAAAATAATATTACATTTGAGATAGGATAATTATGATAAGTAATCTTAGTGTAAAGAGAGTAAGAGAGATTCTTATTTAAGTCTAGTACGAATTGTGAAATAGAATCTAATTTTTAGAGATAGACAAACTACCATGGAAATGAGATAATTTGGAAGAAATAATTCTAATTATAATATATAAAAAAAATAGTAAAATCCATGTGAGAGATAATAGAATAAAAATAAATAATGAAGAAGGGAAAGTCCTTGATTCCCAAAGGAGAGATTCTAAAGATGAATATGAAGTTAAGAAGGATGCAAGGAGAGATTTCACAATGGTAAAGAAATGGGAATGCTTTCCTCGAAATGGTATTTAAAAGTTAATTGATGACCCTAATTCATCCTCCTTGTAGCCATCTATGTTGTTCTTCAGCTTATAATAGCCTCTTTGAGATGCATCTCAATTATGAAAACACACACTCTATATTACATTTGTTGAAAAACCTTTCAAGTTAACATATAGTATTCACAATCACTATTAAATTTAAAGTACATACCTATAGATAGGTGTAATTACTCATGAGATCTTCCACAAACCCATAACATTCATGCTTGAAGCTGATCCTAGTGGCAGGTTTGCTACCTTGGCTTTGATGTTGTATCCATCTCTTCACCTTGCATTGTTTTAAGCTTTATAGCTCATTTAAAGGAAACTCAACATATAATCACTATAAAACTGATTTATACTTCTTGTAAACAATTATTATTTCCTCTTCATGCTCCACAATTAGCTCATATTCTTGCAGACCAATGAAACCAACTTCAAGAACTCACCTTCAACCATGTGAACCCTACCCTTCTAAACTGATTTGGAGACTTGGATGAGATATCACTTTGAAAGATAATACCATGTTTTTATCATCCTTGGGGCTTATTTTAAAACCTACCTAAATTTTTAACCATGAAAATATTATAGTTTTAAGGCATGGCCTTAAAGAATTATAGGTTTTATATGAAGACATGAAGTATGAACAAAGCTTATCACAATGTTCCAACATTGCCCTATCTTAGAAAAGGATCATAGAGATGTTTGAGGGAATAATATATATTCTCAAATCTAGAATTTTTTCCTTCATACCTATGCACACATCTATTCATAACCATAACTTCATTGACTTACCTATTAGCCTACACTCTATCTAAAATAGGGGACAACAAGTTCTCAAGTTGAATTGAGGGTTTAGGTGGATTAAGAATTTTAACCTTAATTTTTATCATAGTAAATAGGACTTGAGGGATATCTTTGTCTATTATTATTCCATTTAGTTAGGATCTCACATCTACATCACCAACTTCCAATTTATAGATACATCAGGACTTGGAGTTGACAATTTTGCATTATGTTCTCTTCAGTTATAGGTTTAGAGATTTGAATAAATTAAATTTTAGGCATGATAACACCTTGAAACTAACCATACACTTGAAAAATGGTGTCTCCTAGTTCCCCTCCATATTTCATCCTCTTACACCCATTATTTTTTAAGTTATTTAGATTACATCCTCTACACCCATTATTCCATCCAACTTAGAGATAACATGTTTCCTAAGAAAGAGTGAGAACCTGTAATCATATTACAAATGATTTGAAACCTGGATAGAATAACACTATTAATAATGAGATCATTATTCAAGACTCTTACCATATTCTTTACCTTGTTTAAAGATAAGACATGCTCTAGGAGTATGGAGGATTGGTGTGACTTTCTTGAATTTTGCTCCTCCTTTATAGACCTGCATATATATTCATAGTTTTCATTTTTGACATGAAAATTTCCTTGATATATGTTTGTGGGCATGGAAAAATCTCATGGTTGGTTTAATCTTTCATTCTAGTGTGAAACATCTTATAGATAGGCATCACTCTATCTAAAAACCTCTTAAGACTTATTCCAAGCTCAACCCCTGATTGAGAAGCCTAAAATTGTCCTTCAACTTTATATGAATACCTTAAAAAATACTAAAATACTTTAACTTATAGTAAACTATGTTCATGATGCAATGTTATTTACAATTTTGTATAGACATGGGATTGTATGTAACTTGAAAGATCTCAACTTATCAAGTTTATGTGAGCTTTATGAGGCTTGATACTTGTTAACCAAATTTGATATACATACTAAAATTTTGCCTATTCCAAGAATTTGGTGGAAGTAGCAAGATCTTATTTTCTATAGTTGCAAAGGGGAGCTATCTGAATAATTTTTCATAGTGTTTGAGCCTTCAAAGATCAAGAAATATTTCAAGTGCAGTTCAAGTAAAAGATAAGTAAATAATCATTTTTGGACTAAGTCTTTACTTTAATTATTTCAAAGCTTTTATTTGATTAAGTGTTAATTCTTTCAGGCTTTTTGCTAAGCCTATTTCTTTTAGGACCCTTTTTGGCTAACTTTTGAATTATTTTGGATAAATTGTTCGAGACAAAGTTTCTAAAGGCATCTATTTATTTTAGATAAATTGTTCAAAGCAAAAGACAAAGACCTATTTATTTCAATAAAATTATCCAAACAATTTTTATGAAGGATTTTTCTTCAAGAAAAGTGCCCTAAACATTTTTTATGAAGGGTGTTTTCTCAAGAATGTGAACTATACATTCTTTCTAAAGGGTATTTTATTCAAGAAAATGATCTTTTATAATGTCCTAAAGGATAATTTTTCAAGAGAATGGTCCTTTTCAGAAATCTTGAAGGATAAGTCTTCAAACAAAGTGTCTTAAACACATTTTTTGAAGGATCTTTTCTCAGGAAAGTGTCCCATACAAAATTTCTAAAGGGTCATTCTTCAACAAAGTGGTCCATTTTCAAAAGTCCCAAAGGATTTTTCTGTAGCAAGGTGCCTTATATAAATATCTTGAAAGGTTATTTCTTAGGAAAAAGGTCCAATTCAATATTTTTTAAGGTCTCTTTCAAATAAAGTGCCCTAAATAAAAGTCTAGGATAGCCCCGTAAGTGTCAAATTCAAATAGAGAAGATGACCATTGTTTTTCAAATATGCAGTGACAATTGCATGAATGTTAGATACATTCATGGAGACATCAAGTTTTAGGCTACATGAAATAGCCATTTTTATTCAAATGGGTTCCATATTGATGGTCTATGTTTGATCTAAGAAAATATCTAACAACACACATCAAATTAGGAAGATAAATACATTAACACAGTTGTAAAATTCATACCATGACAAGTAACCATTTGGGTTTTACAATTCCTTAAAAGGTTTGAATTTTATCAAGATATAATGATCTATGGTAACCCTCATACTGACATAGCTAAATCAACAATCTGCATTGGAGTTAAATAGGTCAAAATGTCCCTAGGTTAAAGCCTCTAAAGATCTATAAGTTGGACATGATCCAATAGTGCGGGATCATCAAGCCATGATCCAATGGCATGCATTTACTGATAGAAGGATGGGTCCAAGCTAACTTAATTATGCATATAAGCTCGTACATCATGATCCAATAGAGCAAAATAATTGACAAAAAAGTGGGATCACGAAGATCTAAGGTCTCATGTTTAATTACTCATGAAGATAAGATAGAGAGCATGAGTCAAAGTGGTCAGCGAATCTAAAAAACTAATAAGTTGAGGACAAGTGGCATAAGTGAATTCAATAGGTAGAAGATCAATGGCTCAAACAACTATACATTGATAGATCAATGGAGTGAGGCAAGGTCAATAAGTCAAAAGGATATGCAAAAATAATAAGAATAGAGATAGTTGGACACCATTGTAGATGATCTAAGTTTGTAATTGACATTAAATAAATGAAAGCGAGCTTAAGAAATTTTTGAAAAATGTTGAAGAGGATATTTTGAACCTAGGCAAAGCAAATATTGAGGAGCCAAGATTGAAGGAAAACTAGGTTTAAACCATAGCCACTTTTCAAAGACCAAACATCACCATTAAAATATATATATAGGTAAAATAAGTATTTTGGGTGTATTACAGAGGACAAAGATAGACTAATGACTGTGAATCAAATTCCATATTATGATTATGTGAAAAACCAATGGTCTAAGATTGATTTTCACCTATAGGGGACCTATATGTAGACCATAAGAACATGTCTCACCTATCATCATGGATCATTTTGATGATGTAAGCATAGTTATATACCTAATGCATATGTTGCACCTTTTAATCATTTCTAAGATATAATCCTTATCAACAGATCAGGCAAATGACATCATAGAATTCTAAGAAGAGACCTAGTGGTTGGATAAGGATAATGAACATTTAATTCTTTTACATAATTTATTCCTTTTTATAAGATCATGAGTTAGCATCCTCAAGAGTGCTAATCCATTGAAAGTGGTTGGGCCTTTTTCAATGCACAGATCTTTCTCTCTTTCCTATTTCTATAAATATAGGATTCTAGGCCTTGATATTGATCCCTTCATCCCTCTTTTTGGTATAACAAGACTCTACCAAAATTTGTACTATGACACCTCTTTGTTGCAATAAAGACTGAATTCTATCCATTTCTAAGCTAGATTGAAATGTGTTCTATGAATTCATGCACTATTATTAAGTGAATGTATATTCCTTGCTTATGTCTAAGTTTTTTCACCTTCAAGAAGTGCTTAATAGTTCTCACAGGTCATTATAAGTTGAATCTATAGTTTATTATCTAGTTTGAAAGTGGATATTTGCCCTCTCTTGCTAATTTAGTAACTGATTAATGCCTTGTTCTAGAATATTTATGTGAATACTAATTTTATTTGGTCTTAAAAGTGTCTCATAGTGTATTTTGTGTGAGTTGAGGTGATCAAATCATTAGTGTATCACCATTTTTACATGTTTTTTTTAAGTTTTATCAAATTTCTCTCCCTTTTCCAAAAAAGTGATAGTTTAGGTTTAGTATAGGTGATAGATCCAGAAGGAATCCATAATTATTCAAAGGTTTTATCCATCATTAAGAGACCCACAACCTAGGATCAGTCCCATGTTAGACTATATTTGAGTAGGAAGATCTAAACAATCCCTTCCTTAGCTAGGGTGTAAATCTAAAACACCAAAATAGTTTTGTCAAGCCTGGTGGGACAATAAATTTCTTTAGTAAAAGAGAAGTTTTAAGATTTAAAATAATAAATATCAGTAGTAGGAGAGATCTGCCATCATCAAAATCAAAAGATCCTTCAGGTTTTAGAGTTCATAGCATCTTCCAGATAGTGCCTTCATGCCAAAGGTTATAACAAGATCATCAAGTAAAGGTAATTATTTTGAACATATTGAATTTCCTTATACTTCTTATAAAATATCAAGATTCAATATTAAAATACCTTATCTTCCAAATCAATACTCATCTTTTGGTCATTCTATTATTTTAGTCTAATCTATTATCCCCATAAGCCAAATCCCTTTTTCCCAAATGTTTATCAAGAATCAAGTGTTTATCCCATTTAATAGGGGTAATCCCCTAAATTTGGCCCAATATGATGACATTCTTGTGTCTACCCTAAAAGGTATCCCTTTCTTCTCTAGAGAATGGGATTAAATTATTACTATTGAGTATATCCAAGATATTTCCAATCTACATTCTATTCATAATGTTACTCAGGATAATGTGTCTATTAGATTTATTGTTGCTTCCTTCAAGGGAAAAATATTACAATGGTATAGGAATCTTACTTTGACCTTCATTGCTACATGGGATGAGTTAAGTGCAGCCTTAGTTAAACAATTTGAATAAAAGTCTAATCATCCATCTTTACTTGACAATTGACTACCATAAAAAGGTACCCCCATGAATTCATGTATGATTTAACCTTAGATTTCAAAAGACATGGATTAGGATACCTTTATTGGTTAGACCATCCCCAGAGTATGAATTTTTATACTACCTTAAGGTCCTTAATTTTGATATAACTATCATGATACAGTATATGGGAGGTAATAGTTACCAATTGCCTACTAAATTACAATTAGAGTAGAAAACAACTTAATACAATCTAGTAAGCTTTCTCCAAGGCCTCTAATTCCCATATTCCTAGAATTGTAACTTGTTCCTCCCCCTAGAGTTCCCCAAATTCCATTTATATCTCATATTCCATCTCCAAAAGTCCAAGCTGTAGGCCCTCATAATCAATCTAGTGAGATTGGTGATCTAAAAAGCATGTTAAAAGCTTTTGGAAATGAGATTATTTCATTCAAGAGAAAACCATACCAAGGTATAAATTATCAGCAAAAAAACTTGAAAACTTATCAGTCTTTAAATAACCAAAGACCTCCTTATCAAGGTTTTAAGGACAATAGGCAACCTTATCAAAATCAAGGAAATATAACCCAAACTAAGCCATATGTTACCCCTGATCCCAATTTACCTTCCATCTCAAAATCTATTATTCCTCAAAATAACTTGATGCAAGATCCAGGTTGGCAACCTTCCAATCCAAATGACACTCAAAATCAAGCCTTGGTATCACAAGAGATTACCATGCCATAGATGACACAAGAAGAGTTTTCTATTCAAGGTGATCAATATCAAGACATGAATATAGAAGCCTAGGAATAAGCTCAACAAGTTTTAATATAGCTTGATGCTATCAATGTTAATCGGTACTTGGATGATCATGTCACATTCAACCAAGTTAGTGAAACTAGATACACAAATAGTCAAGTGGAAGCTCTGACTAGAGCTAAAAGAATAGTTAAATAAGCTCAACATGTGAGCAATACTTCTAGTGTTCCTAATTTTTTTTCAAATAATGTCAAATATCAAGTTTATGTTCCCATAGTACAAAAGAGTCAGAATACAGAGATAGTGAAAGTTCCCCAAATGCCCCTAACTAAAGAACAACCAGTGGCTCAAAAGTTATAGCCAATGGTTAGTGGAACATATTTTATCATTATTGATCAAATGAAGAAATAAAAATTTATTATTATCATGTGGGATTCAATTTTCATTATGGGACAAAAGGACATGCTTATTCAATATCTCTCAGATATCAAGGTATCTAAAGAACTAGCTGAGAAATAAGTTGTCTTGGCTAATTCAGACCAGTGAATCAAGCAACCTGATTAGCAGGTATATAGCATGACAAAGGTGGATAAATAAAATGTAAATTCAAAAAAAAAGCCGTCCCTTTTATCTCTCTTTGATAGTAGGTGACTTTTTATTCCATAATTGTATGGTAGATAGTGGAGCCAGTAGCACTATCATGCCCAAAAAAAAATTTAGACAAGCTTGGTCTTATCTATGAGCCAAATACCTAAGGAGTATTACAATTAGATGACTCGCTAATTAAGATAGTAGGCATAATTAAAGACCTAAATCTAACATTACATGTTTTTCCCAATGTGGTTATTCATCAAGATGTATTTGTAGTGGACCTGCCTTCCTAATTTTCCATGTGTCTATCAAGAGATTTTACTTCAAAGATTGGAAGATATTTGTCAGTTGATTGGACCTATTTAATGTTCAATACTAGGCATGGTAATAAGGTGATAATATTTTCTAAACCTATTACAATATTTCATTTGGAGCCATATATTCCAAGCATGGTGAACACTAACTGTGTTATCTCAGACAAGGTACTAGAAAATAGTGAAGCGGAATCAAAATCACCTCTAGATGGAGTCCCAGATCTTTTCCTTGATGAATGGGCCTCTGATTTACATGAAAATGATCCCTAAAATTTAATTGAATAATAATGACTTGGTGTCTATTTTCTTCATGAAAATGATGTACCAATTTCAAAATTGATGAAAGATGAGCAGCCTAGTGATGGACTATGGCAACTATATTTTGATGGATCCAGGAATAAACATGGAAATGAAGCTCAAATAATGTTAATTTATCTAGCCAATCAAATGCATTTATCTTCTCTCAACTTTCATTTATTTTTTTACAATAATTTTACTTAATATGAAGCACTAGTAAATGGTTTACAATGGGCAAGAAAGATGAAGATCAATTCCTTACAAGTCTTTGGAGATAGTGAACTAGTAGTTCACCAAGTAAGGGGACTCAATATATGCAAGAACCCACTCCTTAGGTCTTATAATCATAGATTATGGGACCTATTTGAAGACTTTCAAGTCTTTAATATTCAAGCCATATCAATAAATCAGAACAAGTATGCAAATATGCTAGCTTCTATTACATCACAATTTAGTATCCTAGATGATATAAAAAGGGAAAAAGGTTCTATCACATATCAAGGTAGTTATGAGAAATTTTGTCCTAGACAATAATGACAATTGGAAAATATTTGAATATGATATTCAAACTGTCATATTCTTACAAGAGGAAGATAAATCCTCTTTAAGGAACCAAGACAAGCATTTGTATTAGTATGATGACTAGATTGTGTAGTTAAAGACAAACAAGTTGCCTAAAGAGTTGGCCACCCTTCAAAATATGTTTAGCAAAGATGATGAATTGAGAAAATAAAAATTTTATTTATCAACCAAAGAACACTATACAAATGTAGACATTGTAAGTATCAAGAGTTTAAAGCTAGGCAAAGTTTGCACATCTTCAAAGAAAGATGCTTTTATTAAGTTGTGTTCAAGTTTTGTAGATGTCTTTACATAGCAGTATAAGGAACTTAAAGGATTTGATCCAAGTCTAGCTCAACATACCATTGAGTTAGAAGATGAGACTAGGCTAGTTAGACAAAGGCAAAGGCCAATCAATCCAAATCTTGAACCTCTAATGAGAGCTGAGCTACATAAGATCATTGTTTCAGCTATAATATTTCTAATTAGGAGCTCAATTGGGTGGAAAACCTTGTTCTAGTAAGGAATAAGAATGGTGAAATAAGACTATGTGTTGACTTTCATGACTTTAATAAGGCATATCTTAAAGATCACTACCCATTACCATCATTGGATTAGATTTTACATCTAGTTGTAGGTTCATAAAGGTTCTCTTTATTGGATGGTTACAATGGATATAATTAGATTTTGGTCAAAAAAGAAGACCCGTAAAAAATAGCCTTCACCACAAAGTGGGGGACATTTGCACACAAAAAATGCCTTTTGGACTATCTAATGTTGGAGCCACTTTTTTGAAGGCTATGTACAAGGCATTTTAGGGTCTCCTCAACAAGTTTATTCTTGTTTACCTAGATGACATAATAGTATTCTCTAACAATACAAATAAGCACATGATTCATCTCATACAAGTGTTTGAAAGGTGCAAGGAATTTGGAATGTATTTGAACCCAAAAAAGTGTGTTTTCTCTGTTCATGAAGGTAGGCTTATTGGACATGTGATTTTAAAGAATGATACAAGCATAGATCCTAATAGGATACAATAAATTCTTTCACTATCATTGCCTAAGCACAAGAAAGCCTTGCAAAGATATTTTATTCAAGATCAACTTCATAAGGAGATACATAATAAATTTTTCTACTTTAGTTAGGCCACTCACAACCATGGTCAATAAGGGTCAGAGTTTCAATTGGTCAAAAGTATTAATAAGTTTTGAAGAAATCAACAAATATATAGCCTATGATCCTACACTCTTGAACCCTTATTTTACAAAATATTTATTCTTATACAACTATGTTAACATTGACACAATTTTAGGTATTCTCATGTAGTAAAATAAAGAGACTTTAGAGTAGCCAATAGCCTTTTTCATTCAAGGCTTAGAGGAATATGAAAATAGGTATTATTTTGTTGAAAAGCATGTTTTTTTAGTCATAAAGTCTCTTAAGAATTTTAGATACCTGATGTGTAATAATAAGATACATTTGATGGTTACACATCCAAGTGTCAAAAAAATTCTTTTGAATAAGATACAAATGACAAGAGAGATGGTTGGATAACCAAAGTCATATAATATGGCATTGAAATCAAAGTCATAAATCTAGTTAGAGACAAAGGACTTTAAGAACATCTAGACCAAGATTTGTAAGAGTCTAATGAACTGATTATGGTGTCAAAAGATGAAGAATTTACAAGTGACCAGACCTCGACTTCTAGCTGGTTCCAAGATATGGTAACATAAACATATCTATAGGATGGTGTTTATCCTCCTCATCTCACTCATTAAAAGAGGAGATATTTTAGATTATAGTAAATTCCTTTTCTCCTTGTTGATAATGTATTATTTAAAAAGGATATCAATGGCATACTTCTAAAATGTATAGAACCAAGTCAAACATAGAGGTTAGTTGAGTAATTCCATGATGGACATGGTGGAAGACATTATTCATCCAAGATTACATCCCACAATATCATTAGAGGTGGGTAATATTGACCAAGTTTATTTGGGGATTTCCATGCATGGATCAAGAACTGCATAAAGTGTGCCATGTTTGTTGGAAAGGTGAAGCTTTCAGCATTACCTCTCTAACCAATTTCAGTTAAATGACCCTTTATCCAATGGGGATTAGACTTTATTATTGTCATCAACCCCCCATCAAACTCGGGACACAAGTGGATCTTGACTTCCACATATTATTTTTTTAGATGGATAGAGGTAGTATGATTAAAAGAAGCTAATGAAAATAGTGTTTTGGACTTTTATGAAGGTTTTCTTACCAGATTTGTGGTTTCTTCAATTATAATTTTTGATAATGTTATGTATTTTTTAGGATCTAAGATTAGCCAATGGGCAGTTCAACATATTATTTTTCCTATTGCCTCATCAAACTATTATCCACAAGGCAATGGCCTTACTGAGTCTACCAACAAGAATTTGTTGAATATCATCAAGAGGATTATAAAAGAGAATTAGAGATCATAGCATCAAATTGAAGTTAGCTCTGTGGGATGATAGGATCACCTATAAAAGGTCAATTGCCAATTCTCCATACAAGCTAATATATGGTAAGGAAGCAAGAATGCCTATTTCTCTTGAATTACCTACTTTGGAATTAACGCATCAGCTTGAAATTTTGGAGAATGAACTAATGGAAATAAGATATGATGAGATCATGGAGCTATAGGAAACAAAGAACCAATCAATGTTGGCCATAGAAGCCCATCAAGCAATGATAAAGATATCTTTTGATAAAGGAGCTAGTTCAAGCTTTCCAAGAAGAAGATTTGGTCCTCAAGTAGGATGAGGATAGAGCTAAGCCAAGAAATCACATAAAATTTGATTCTATCTAGAGTGGACCATATATAGTTTATAGTTATAAATCCTACAAAGCTTTCCAACTCATAAGGATGAATGGTGAAGAACTTCCTATCCTAGTCAATTGGATACATCTCAATCACTGCTATTAAGGAAAGCTAAGTCCCCTATGTATAGTTGTTCTTATTTTTATATAAGTGTTTTCTAACACATTATTTAGTTTCCATTCTATTTTGTCCCAAATAATTTATTTTTGCACAGTCATTCAATAGTTTAGTTGCCTTTTCTTTTTAGTTTAGTTTCCTTTCAGTTTGTTTTCTTTCCCTATTGTTGGAATTCTTGTATCTTTAAAAGTCAAGAGGCTATCACATAGTTATGTAATGGTCCATGTATTATCTATAATGATCTAAGAGTCATGTATATGGTCCAAGTTCTCAAGCATAACAGGCATGCTACCCAACCAAGTCACCAAAGATGTTAACCAAATTTGGTCTACATACCCAAATTTTGCCTAGTCCAAGAATTCAGTGGAAGGAGTAGGATCTTCTTTTCTAAAATTGAAAAGGGGAGGTATCTGAATAATTTTCCATAGTGTCTGAGCCTTCAAAGATTAAGCAACATTTCAAGTTAAGTTTACGGAAAAACTAAGTACATAATCCTTTTTATATTAAGTCTTTACTTGAATTCTTTTGGACCTTTTATTTGACTGTGTTAATTATTTCAAGCTTTTTGCTAAGCCTATTTCTTTCAGGACCCTTTTTTGCTGAATTCTTTCAAACAAATTGTCTGAGACAAAGTTTTCAAAGGCATCTATTTCTTCCAGATAAATTATTTGAAGAAAAATACAAAGACCTATTTCTTTCAAAAAAAATATTGAAACAATTTTTCTAAAGGATTGTTCTTCAAGCAAGGTGCCCTAAACACTTTTTCCAAATGGTCTTTTCTAAGGAAAGTGAACTATACATTATTTCTAAAGGGTATTTTATTCAAGAAAATGGTCCTTTACAAAGTTTCAAAGGATAATTCTTTAAGAGAATGGTCCTTTTCAAAAATCCTAAAGGATAAGTCTTCAAGTAAAGTGTCCTAAACACTTTTTCCAAAGGATATTTTCTTGGGAAAGTGTCCCATTAAGAAGTTTCAAAGGGTCATTCTTCAATAAAGTGGTCAATTTTCAAAAGTCTCGAAGGATTTTTCTACAACAAGGTGCCCTATACAACTTTCCTAAGAGGTTATTTCTCAAGAAAAAAGTCCAGTTCAAGATTTATGAAGGTCTTTTTCAAATAAAGTTCCCCAAACAAAAGTCTAGAATGGCCCCACTAGTGTCAATTTCAAATAGAGAATATGACCATTATTTTTCAAATGTGTATTGATGATCATGTTGTTTTTAGATACGTTCGTGAAAACATCAAAGTTTAGGCTACAAGATATATCCATTCATATTTAAATGGGTTCAAGATTGATGGTCTATGTTTGATCCTAGCAAATATTTGATGGTACGCATCAAGTCAAGAAGTCAGATATCTTTGTGTGGCTATCAAATTCAAACCATGGTAAGTAACCATTTGGGTTAAAAAATTTCTTAAAAGGTTTGAAGTTCATTAATATCTAATGGTTTTTGGGAACCCTCATACTAAAAAGCTAAATCAATGATCCATGCTAGAGTCAAATAAGTCAAAAGGTCCCTAGGTTAAAGCCTATAAATATATATAAGTTAGACATGATATAATGGTGTGAGATCATCAATGCATGATCCAATGGTGCACATTCACTAACAAAAGGATGGGTCCAAGCTAAATAAACAATGTGCATAAACGCATACATCATGATCTGATGGAATGCAAGAATTGATAGGAAAGTGGGACCAAAGAGATCTAAGGGTTCACATTTAATCACTCATGAAGATCAGATGGTGAGCATGAGTCAAAGAGGTTAGTGAATCCAATAAACTAATAAGTCAAGGACAAGTGGCACAAGTACATTTAGTTGGTAGAAGATCAATGATTTGTGGACATCCATGCACTGATAAATCTATGGAGTGAGGTAGGGTTAGGTCAATAAGTTAAAAGGATTTACAAAACTAATAAGCATAGAGATAATTGGACACCATTATAGATAGTCCAAGTTGGAAATTGATAACAAATAAATGAAAGTGAGCTCAAGACATTTTTGATGAAATTCAAAGAGGTTAATTTGAACCTAGGCAAAGTAAATGTTGAGGATTCAAGATCAAATTTGAACCAAGGTTGAACCTATTAGTGTAGGTTTTTATTTTTCCCTATTTTTTAATTAGGGAAATTGTATTTCTTGTGCATACATGGAGTTTTCCTACATTTGTGCAATAGGCTAGCTTATGTGGAGGTGTGTGTCATAGATGTGTCATAGGTGTCATAAGAATGTCATAAGTAACTCCCTTGATGGGAGTTACTTCTCTATTCTTAGCACCTTGTCACCACCTTTCATGGAGGAGTTACAGTCTATTCTTGGGGTGCCTTGTCCACTTTTTGTGGAGGAGTTACTTACGTACTCTCCTATATGTATTCCTCACTTTGGCCATCTCATGTTAATAAGATTTTGGTTTTCTCCATTTTTGTCTTGTGTAATTTATCTTCTTGTGTAATTATCAAATTGTTTTAGCATCTATGTGGTGTGCACTTGCTTCATCTCATGTGATCACGTCTCCATTGCACTCACGTTATCCAGATTCTGGAAACAACTCCGATATGGTATCCGAGCTAACCCAGTAATCATGTGTCTGGTTATGCTTTTAATTTATTTTGAAATCAAGAGGAGTGGAGTTCTCTTTATTTTTTTATTTCTAGATTTGATCTAAAATTTTAAAAAAATCTTTCAATATCATTTCTTACATTTTTTCCTTGGGATCCTTGGCCTTTGGGTGTCTTGGCTATCTTCTCTTCAATCTTTACATGGCAGTAGCAACTTTAGGTGCTGGTTTTGCAACAGCAGCATCCTTGCAGGCCTTCCGGCAACCTTCTTTGCAGCGGCTGGTTCAATAGTTGGCTTGGCAGCAATGGCCTGCTTGACTGCGCTTTTCTGCACCTTATTCTACTTCAGCTTGGGCACCATTGTTGAGTGCAGGAAGCAGAGGGAGGAGTAGCATCAACAGCAACTCCATGCAGTAGTCCTTCCAACAATGCCTTCAGCAACAACCATGCCATTAGGCCATACGGTGTCCAGCGTCTAGCAAATTTAGGTCTATTTTTTTTGAAATAGGCACTTTTTTCTGGTCTTATTCTACCCAGACCTGCTATGCATTGAAGTTAGTAGACTCCATCATCTTTTCTTGCCTAGAAAATCAGGACTGCACCCTTTTTCTTGGAGAGAGAATTCTATCAGCGTTTTTTTTGAAAATGGCATTTTTTTCATGTTTGGCGTCCCATGTGGACCCTTAGATGCTTTGCCACAGTTCATTCTGTCTTCAACTTTATTTTTTCAGTTAAAAATTGACTTGTAAAAAAAAATCAGTCAATTTGACTAAATATTTAGTTTCTTAGACAGTGTGATAATTTGGGGGTTTTCATTTAAAAACTTGTATCTTCAACCTACAAAGACGAAGGGTGAGGCCCGGGTTGGTGGGAGGCCAATTTCTCATCACACAAACCTCCTTTGGATTCCTCATTCCATGTCTAATATAATGAGTGGTTGGAAGGCCACTTTCTCTCTCAAAACAGGCATTTTTTTAATGTTTTAGTGCTTTTTTTTGCAAAAACACTAGTTTACGGGAAAATTGAACCTTTAATACCTTGCAAATGGTAGCTCGGATTTGGGTGCCATTTTTTTCAAAAGTGTTTGTAATTCAATTCTCCATAGTGTAGAATTGTTATTTGTCAAAAATGCACTAGTTTGTAAAGTGCCTAAAATTTGGGTCTCCCAAGACGCATTTTCGACTGAGCCTAACATCCTGTTTGCTTTAGTCTTGCACTGATTACTCTAAGATGCATTCTCAGCTGAGCCCGACATCTTTTGAGAATGCACTTGCATATTTTTAGAGGGCTCAATATTTTGGGGGGGGTGTGATTGATTTTCACAACTTGCAAATCTTTGCTTTCATTCTCCTTTATGCATAATTTCACAACTTGCAATCAACACAACTTCACCTAAATTCAGCTTAAAATAGATTCTTTTCAACTTAAACCCCTAACACCCTTCAACTATCATGAATGGAAGGTTAAAATGTCAATCATTCTTAGAAGCAAAGGGTTGTATAGGATCACCATGGGTACTGAAGTAGAACCCAACATTGATGCTAAAAAGGTCAAGTGGTACAACCGTAGTGATGAAGCCTATGGATTACTGAGCTTCTCTGTGTCTCCAGAATTTCTCTTCCATTTAGAATCCTCCAAGACTCCCAATGACATATGGCACACCTTAGAAAACTTATTTGGGAAGCTTGATGAGATGAGAGGTCATGAGCTCAAAAATAAACTCATAAGTCTAAGTCCTAGCAACTTTGACACCCTACAGGACTTCTTCACTAAGTTTAAGGCCCTTAGATTGCAATTGAAAGAATGTGGGATAGATAAGAAAGATGATCAACTCATCTTTTTTATTCTCACAAAGTTAGGTCAAAGTTATTCAGTCTTTGTCTCCACTTTCCATGCCACAAAAAGTGCCCTTGGCACTACATGGAAAATGCCTTCTTTGGATTCATTCATTATCGACTTGACTAGGGAGCAAGATAAGCTAATTCAAATGGGCATAATGAAGTCTACTCAACCCTAAGCTTTTATAGCTGGAAATGGTAAGGATAAGACTTCAACAAAGGAGAAGAAGAAAAAGAACAAGGACCAGGAGAAGAAGAAAGAAAACAACAATCCTACCAAAAACAACACTGAGTCTTCCTCCTCCAATGTTAAATCTAAGAAGAAGAAGGTTAAGTGTGCCTATTGTAAAAATACAGGGCATGATGAACACAAATGCATGAAGAAACAAATAGATCACCTAACTCATCTTCTAGAGAAAAACAACATAGGTGTTCCTGAATCCATCAAGCAGAATTCATCTACCCAAGATTCTACCAAGGCAAAAGGCAAGGGTAAGGAGAAAGAAAAGAGCAAGGCCCTTATAGCTACTACAGATTCTACATCATCATGGGTTATTGATTCAGGTGCTTCTCACCACATGGGCTCTTCACTAGTTGAGTTTTCATCTTTAGAGCCTTGTAGCATGACTTCAATTAGTTTGGGTGATGACAAATCAGTTTTTGTTGCAGGGAGAGGGTTAGTTGAAATGGAAGGAGGAACATTCAATAATGTTCTAAGTGTTCCTTCTCTTTCAACCAATCTCCTATCATTATACCAAATCACTCACATTGGTCAGGGCATAAGAGTTAAATTTTCACCAAATTCAGTGGCTATCAAGGAGTTACATAGTGATACTATAGTGGCAGTGGGTAGGGCAGATCACCAAGCCAGGTTATACACCTTCTCACATTTTGCATCAGATTCTTCTCCAATAGCATTGCTGACTCATTTAGATGGAGTTAGCAAATTGTGGCATGAGTGGTTTGGCCACCTTAACTACTGCTACCTTGAGCAACTTTGCAAACATGACATGGTCATTGGCTTGCCTTGTGTCCAGTTCTCAAAAAGACTTTATGAGGGGTGCTCCCTTCGGAAGCATCCCGAAGAAAAATTTGACAAAGGCAAAGCTTGGAGGGCTTCACAACCTTTGGAGTTAGTCCACAGTGATGTATCGGGACCCTTCCCCAAACCATCTTTCACAAGGGCCAAGTACATCCTCACTTTCATTGATGATTTCTCTAGGTACACTTGGATATATTTTCTCAAACAAAAGTCTAAAGTGTTTGAAAATTTTCTAGACTTCAAGGCTCTTGTTGAGAAACAGAGTGATAAATCCATCAAGGTTCTTTAAATTGATAATAGAGGGGAGTATGTCAACATTAGGTTTGAACAGTTTTGCACCACAGAGGGGATTGATTTGCAGTGCACAGTCACTTACAGTCCTTCACAGAATGGGGTTCTGGAATGCAAAAATAGGTTCTTGAAAGAGATGGGTAGTTGTATGATTCACTCTAAATCCTTAGCACCACAGTACTGGGCTGAAGTAATCAATTATGCTTACTACATTCAAAACAAGGTTCCTCACAAAGCTTTGAAAGGGATAACACCCTCTAAAGCTTGGCATAAAAGGAAACCTAATGTTGAGCACCTCAAGATTTTTGGATCCCCAGCCATGGCCCACATTCTGAAGAAGAAATGCAAAGCTATGGAATGACAGTCCAAGCCTTGCATCTTTGTAGGATATCTAGATGGTATTAAGGGATATCGCCTTCTAGATCTTGTCACTCACGAGTTGTTCATTGAGAGAAGTGTTCATTTTCAAGAGAGTCCTAGAGACTCAACACTTGACATTTCTTATCCCTCATCGCATCTACTTCTTCATGATGATTCCTCATTAGATTCAGATCAGCCACAGTGGGTTCTTGAGCTAGAGACATCTTCTTCTTCTTTGAGTTCAGACAGTGAGGATAGTGATGCAGAGTCATCCACCTCTAGTCAGTCAGAGGATGAGGAGTTAGCACCTGACTCGCCCACTTCTAGGCCACTTTGGGCTAGATAGACACTTGAGAGTGTTGGCACTTGGGTAGGAGATTCCATAGATGACAGACATACTAGGGGGATTTTCAGAGAGATCCACATGCCTTCTTTGCTTCAGTTTTAGATCCACAAACTTTTTGAGAGGCATCTAGGGTACCTAAGTGGGATAGTGCTATGGAGGAAGAATATTCTTCCTTAATCAAAAATTGCACTTGGGATTTGACTTCACTTCCTAAGGGAAGAAAGATGGTTTGATGTAGGTGGATATATCAAACCAAGTTTGCAACTGATGGGTCAGCTGATAAGTACAAGGTGCGATTGATTGCCAAGGGTTTCTCATAGGTGGCAGGAATTGACTACTCAGAGACCTTTGCACCTATTGCAAAGATGACTTATATCTGACTCACCTTGGCTATTGCCACAACACATGGTTGGGATGTGCATCAGATGGATGTGAAGAATGCCTTTCTTCATAGAGACCTAGAGGAGGAGATCTACATGGAGCAGTCGCCAGGATTTGTTCAAGATTCTTCCTTAGTATGTAGACTTAGGAAATCTATCTATGGCCTCAAACAGGCCCCTTAGGCTTGGTATGCCAAGATGTATTCCTTCCTTCTCATAGTGGGTTTCACTAGGTGCCATTCTCATCCCAATGTCTACTTCTTGCAGCAGGATGATTCGCTCTTGATTTTGGTTGTATATGTTGATGACATTTTGATCACCGGGAGTTCTTCATCGGCTATTGCAGTAGTGAAGGCATCTCTCCAGGATAGATTTGACATGATAGACTTGGGTTTGTTGCACTACTTCCTTGGCATCAAGATCTCACAGTCAGATTTAGGGATTTCTCTTACATAGCCTAAGTATGCCCTTGATTTATTGGCTCAGTTTTACGTGGCTGATTGTAAGCCATCTCCGACTCCCTTTCTATCAGGAGTCAAGCTTGAGGCTGACTATTCTTCACCATTGGTTGATGCCACTCGATATCAACAACTTGTTGGTAGTCTCATCTACTTGAATCACACCAAGCCTGACATATCATTTACAGTGGTATTTGTCTCAAAATTCATGCAGGAACCTCATGAGCTGCATTAGAAAGCAGCTAAGAGGATCTTCCATTACATACAGGGTTCACATAGATACAAGATTCATTGTATATTTGGCATAGAGGTTAACTTGGTTAGATATACAGATTCACACGGGGCTGGTGATTCACAGACTCGTAAGTTCAACTCTGGTTACAATTTCTCTCTAGGTTATGGTCTTACCAGTTGGTCTAGTAAGAAGCAAAATGTTATTGCTATATCATCCACAGAGGCAGAGTACAGGGGAGCTATTAATGTAGATACTAAGGCTATTTGGCTTCAAGGGATTCTTTCTGAGTTTGGCATTCCTATCAGGCAGCCCACCATCATTTATTCTGACAACCAGAGTACCATTCAGATTTGCAAGAATCTAGTTCAGCACCAACGGACCAAGCACATAGAGATTCACATGCATTTCATTTGGGAGATTATTCATAGTCAGGTCATTGACTTGATATTTTGCCAGTCTTTGGAGCAGGTTGCAGACATATTCACCAAACCTTTCACTGAGAGCAAGTTCATTCATCTACAAGCTTTTCTTGGGGTGCATTCCACATCTGTAGTAGCATCATCTTTAGGGGGGCCACTAGCCTCTTCTTTCTTTTATGTCTCTCTTTTAGGGGGGAGTTTTTTCTTACAGGTTTTCCCCTTTCCTCTATCTTATGGGAGATTGCATTTTTACATGGGTACCTCATCAGGCCTAGTTGTCGAGACCCATTTTTTATTTCCACACTACCCACCTAAGCTGCGCTTATGGGGGGGTATTAATGTAGGTTTTTATTTTTCCCTATTTTTTAATTAGGGAAATTGTATTTCTTGTGCATACATGGAGTTTTCCTACATTTGTGGGATAGGCTAGCTTATGTGGAGGTATGTGTCATAGATGTGTCATAGGTGTCATAAGAATGTCATAATTAACTCCCTTGATTGGAGTTACCTCTCTATTCTTAGCACCTTGTCACCACCTTTCATGGAGGAGTTACGTACTCTCCTATATGTATTCCTCACTTTGGCCATCTCATTCTAATCAGATTTTGGTTTTCTCCATTTTGTCTTGTGCAATTTATCTTCTTGTGTAATTTTCAAACTGCTTTAGCATCTATGTGGTGTGCACTTGCTTCATCTCATCTGATCACGTCTCCATTGCACTCGCATTATCCATATTCTGGCAACAACTCCGATAGAACCCAGGCCACTTTTCAAAGATCAAGCATCACCATTAAAAGCTCCATATAGGTAAAATAGATCTTTTGGGTGTAATATAAATGATAAAGAAGACTAGTGATTATGAAGCAAAGTTGATATTATAATTGTGTGAAAAACCAATGGTCTAAGATTGGTTTTCACCTATAGGGGACTTGTATGCAGACCATAAAAATGTGTCTCACCTATCTTCATGTATCATTTTGATGATATAAGCATAGTTGGCTATCTAATGTAGATGTGGCACTTTTTAATCATTTCCAAGATATAATCCTTGTTAACATATCAAGAAAATGATATCATGGAGTTCCAAGAAGAGACCAGGTTATTGGATAAGGATAATGAGCATTCAATTCTTTTCCAAAAAATTTTCCTTTTTATAAGACCATGAGTCAGCATCCTCGAGAGTGCAAATCCATCGAAAGTAGTTGGTATTTTTTTAATATATATATATATATATATATATATATATATATATATATATATATATATATATATCCTCTTTCTATAAATATAGGCTTCTAAGCCTTGATAGTGATCCCTCTATACCTCTTTTTATTATGACTAGACTCTGCCAAAATTTATATAATGATACATATTTGATGCAATAAAGACTGAATTCTATCCATTTATAATCTAGATTAAAGTGTGTTCTATGAATTCATGCACTATTGTTAGGTGTATGTATATTCCTTACTTCTGTCTAATTTTTTTCACCTTCAATAAGTGCTTAGTAGTTCTCACATGTCATTACAAGTGCAATCTATAGTTTATTGTCTAGCTTGAAAGTGGATATCCACCTTCTCTTGCTAATTTGGTAACTGATTAATGCCTTATTCTAAAATATTTATGCAAATACTAATTTTATTTAGTCTTAAAAGTGTCTCATAGTGTGTTTTATGTGAGTTGAAGTGATCAAACCATTGGTGCATCATCATTTTTTACATTCTTTTTTAAGTTTTGTCAAATCTTTCACCCTTTTCCAAGCAAGTGCTAGTTTAGGTTAAGTATAGGTGATAGATCTATAACAAATTTGGCCTTCTCCATAGGTCTAATTCATCATTAGGATACCCATAACATAGGATTAGTCCCATGTTAAACTATATTTGATTAGGAAGATCTGAACAATCCCCTCCTCAGCTAGGGTGCAAATCTAGAACACCAACAATTTTGGCATGCCCTATGGGACAACAAGTTTCTTTGGTAAAATAGAATTTTTAAGATTGAAAATAATACATCATAGTAGTTGTAGAGATCTACCATCATCAAAATCTAAAGATCATTTAGGTTATAGAGTTCATACTATCTTCTAGATAGTGCTTTCATGCTAAAGGTTACAATAAGATCATCAAATAAAGGTAATTATTTTGAACATATTGAATTGCCTTATACTTCTTATAAAATATCAAAATTAAATAGTACAAGACCTTATCTTCCAAATCAGTACTCAGCTTTTGGTCATTCTATTGTTTTAGTCCAATCTATTATTTCCATAAGCCAAATCCCTTTTGCCCAAATGGTTATCAAAAATCAAGTGTTTATCCCATTTAATAGGTTTAGTCACCTAAATTTGGCCTAATATAATGGTATTCCTATTTCTACCCTAAAAAATATCCCTTTATTCTTTGGAGAATGGGATAAAACTATTGCTATTGAGCATATCCAAGATGTTGTCAATCTATGTTCTATTCATAATATTACTCAAGCTAATGTGGCTATCAAATTTATTTTTGCTTCCTTCAATGGAAAAGCATTGAAATGGTATAAAAATCATACTTTAACCTCTACTGCTATGTGGGATGAGTTAGGTGTAGCCTTAGTGAAATAATTTGAAGAAAAGTTTGATCATCTATCTTTGATTGAATAACTACCATTAAAAGGTACCCCCATGGATTCATGTTTGATTTTAACCTTACATTTCAAAAGACATGAATTAGGATCCCTACATTGGTTAGATCATCCCCAAATTATGCATTTTTGTACTACCTTAAGGCTCTTAATTCTGATATAAGTGTCATGATACAGTCTATGGGTGGTAATAACTTACCAATTACCAATGAAATTGTAATTAGAGTATAAAATAGCTTAATACAATCTTGTAAACTTGATCCAAGGACTCTAATGTCCATAATCATATAATTACAACCTGTTCCTCCCCCACAAGTTCCCTAAATTCCATCTATAGATCTTATTCCATCTCTAAAAGTCTAAGTTGTAGCCACTCCTAATCAATCTAGTGAGATTGGTGATATAAAAAACATATTACAAGCTTTTGGAAATGATATTATTTCAGTCAAGAGACAATAGTACCAAGGTAGACCTTATCAGTAGCAAAACTAGAATACTTATCAATATTTCAATAACCAAAGACCTCCTTGTCGATGTTTCAAGGACAATATGCAACCTTATCAAAATCAAGGAGCCATAACCCAAACTAAGACATATGCAACCCTTGATCATAATTTACCTTCTAGCTTAAAATCTATTTTTCCTCAAAATAACTTGATACAAATTATAGGTTGGCAGCCTTCCAATCCAAATGAAACTCAAAATCAAGCCTTGGTATCACAAGATATTACCATACCATAGATGACACAAAAAAATGTTTTCTCTTCAAGGTGGTCAATATCAGGACATGACTATGGTAGTCCAGGGAGAAGATCAACAAGTTCTAGGAAAACATAATGCCATCAATGTTAATTGGCATTTAGATGATCATGTTGCATTCAACAAAGCTAGTGAAACTAGCAACACAAATGGTTAAGTGGCAGCTCTAACTAGAGCTAAAAGAAAAGCAATTGAAGAAGATTAAGATGTGAGACATACTTCTAGTGTTCCTAATTTTGTTTCAAATCATGTCAAAGATCAAGTTGTTGTTCCTATAGTACATAAGAGTTAGAATATAGAGATAGTGCAAGTTCCCTAAATGCCCCTAACTAGAGAACAACCAGTGGCTCAAAAGTTGCATCCAAAGGTTAGTGGAACATCTTTTAGCATTATTGATCAAATTAAAAAATAAAATGTTTGTATTATCATGTGGGGTTCCCTTGTCATTCCAAGATAAAAAGACATGCTTATTCAATAGCTCTCAAATCTCAAGGTATCTAAAGAAGCAACTAAGGAACAAGAAGTTATCTTGGCTAATTTAGATAATAAATAAAGCAACCTGATCAATAGGTACATAACATAACAAAGGTGGATAAATCCAATGTCAAGTCAAACAAACCCCTCCCTTTTATCTCTCTTTGATAGTAGGTGACTGTTTAATCTGGAATTATATGGTAGATAGTGGAGCCAATAGCACTGTCATGCCCAAACAAATTATATACAAGCTTGGTCTTTTCTATGAGCCAAATACCAAAGGAGTATTGTAATTATATGGATAACCAATGAAGATAGCAGGCATAATCAAATACTTAAAGGTAACATTACATGTATGCCCCAATATGGTAATTCATCAAGATGTAGTTGTAGTGGACCTACCTCCCTATTTTACCATGTGTCCATTAAGAGATTTTACTTCAAAGATTGGAGTATATTTACTAGTTAATTGGACCTGACTAGGTATGGTACTAATGTGACAATATGTTCTGAACCTATTGAAATATTTCATTTGGAGCCATATATGCCAATCATGGTGAACATTAACTATGTTATCTCAGACAAAGTACTATAAAATAGTGAGGTGGAATCAAAATCACCTCTAGATAGAGTCCAAAATATTTTCCTTGATGAATGAGCCTCTGATTTTCATAAACATGATCCATCCAAGTTAATTGATGAAGAAGGACTTGGTGTATATTGTCTTTATGAAAATGATGTACCAATTCCATCATTGATGAAAGATGAGCAACCTAGTATTTGAACTATGGAAACTATATTTTGATTGATCTAAGAACAAACATGGCACTAGAACTAGAGTAATGTTAATTTCTCTAGCCAATAAAATGTATTTCTCTTCACTCAAGTTTTAGTTTTGTTGTTCCAATAATGTTACTAAATATGAAGCACTAGTGCATGGTTTGCAATGGGTAAGATATATGAAGGTCAATTCCTTACAAGTCTTTGAAGATAGTGAACTAGTAGTTCACCAAGTAGGGGGACTCAATATATGAAATAAACCACTACTTAGGTCTTATAATCATAGATTATGGGACCTATTTGAAGACTTTCAAGCCTTCAATATTCAGGCCATATCAAAAAATCAGAACAAGCATGTAGACATGATAGCTGCTATTGGGTCACAATTTAGTATCTCAGATGATATAAAAAGGGAAAAGCTCAATCACATAGCAAGGTAGTTTTGAGACCTTTTGTCCCAAAAAACAATGTTAATTGGAAAATATTTGAATATGACAATCAAATTATCAAATTCTTATAAGAGGAAGCTGAATTCTCTTCAAGGAACCAAGATAAACATTTAAAATAGTATGATGACTATATTATGTAGTTAAAGACAAACAAGTTGCCTAAAGGGCTGGTCACCCTTCAAAATATGTTCAATAGAGATGATGAATTGATAAAAATAAAAAAATTATCAACCAAAGAAGAATACTATGCAAATATAGATATTACAACTGGCAAGAGTTTAAAGCTAGGAAACATTTGCACATCTTCAGAGAAAGAAGCTTGTATTAAGTAATGTTCATGTTTTACAAATGTCTTTACATGAAAGTACATTAAACTTACAAGATTTGATCCAATTCTAGCTTAAAATATAATTTAGTTATAAGATGAAACTAGGCTAGTTAGACAAAGGCAAAGGTCAATCAATCCAAATCTTTAACGTCTGATGAGAGCTTAGATGTATAAGCTCATTGAGTTAGCTATTATATTTCTAATTTATCACTCAAATTGGGTGGCAAACCTTGTTCCAGTATATAAGAAGAATGGTGAAATAAGACTGTGTTAACTTTTGTGACTTGAACAAGGCCTCTTTTAAGGATCACTACCCATTACCATCAATGGAGCAGATTTTACAACTAGTTATAGATTTAGAAAGGTTGTCTTTATTGGATGGTTGTAGTGGATATAACCAAATTTTGGTCAAAGAAGAAGACTAGTATAAAATAGTCTTCACCACAAAGTGGGGGACATTTGCATATAGAAAGATGCCTTTTGGTTTATCTAATGCTAGAACCACTTTTTAGAAGGATATGAACATATTATTTTAGGGTCTCCTCAACAAGTTTATTTTTATTTATCTAAATGACATAAAAATATTCTCTAACAATGCAGATGAGCACATGATTCATCTTAGACAAGTGTTTGAAAGGTGAAGTGAATTTGGAGTGTCTTTGAACCCAAAAAAGTGTGTTTTATTTATTCATGAAGGTAGGATTCTTGGACATGTGATTTCAAATAATGGTACCAGCATAGGTCTTGATAGGATAGAATCAATTCTTGCACTATCATTTCCTAAGCACAAAAAACCCTTGCAAAGATTTTTAGGAAAGATCAAATTCATAAGGAGATACATTTTAAATTTTGATACTTTATGTATGCCACTCACAGCCATGCTAAAGAAGGGTTAGAGTTTTAGTTGGTCTAAAGAGTAAGAAGTTTTGAATAAATCAATAAATTTATAGTTAGTGCTCCTACACTCTTGAAACCTAATTTTACAAAAGGTTTCTTCTTATAAAACTATGCTAATATTGACAAAATTTTAGGTATTCTCATGCAACAAAATGAAGAGACTTTGGAGAAGCCAATAGCCTTTTCCAGTCAAGGCTTAGAGGAATATGAATCCAAGGATTATTTTATTAAGAAGCATGCTCTTTCAATCATAAAGTCTCTTAAGAAATTTAGGTACTTGTTGTGAAATAATAAGATACATTTGATGGTTGCACATCCAAGTGTCAAATATTTTATTTTGAATGAAGATATAAATGTCAAGAGAGCTTAATGGATAACCAATGTCATGAAATATGACATTGAAATCAAAGTCACAAAGCTAGTTAGAGTCAAAGGACTTTATGAACATCTAGCCCAAGATTTTTAAGAGTCTAATGAACTATTTATGGTTTCAAATGTTGAAGAATTTGTAAGTGACTAGACCTCGAATTCTAACTAATTCCAAGATATGGTAATATATCTACATGATTGTGTTTATCCTCCTCATCTCACTCCTTCAAAGAGGAGATATTTTAGATTGTAATTAAATATTTTTCTCCTTGTTGGTAATGTACTATTTAAAAAGCATATCAATGATATACTGCTAAGATGCATAGAACAAAGTCAAACATAGAGTTTACCTAATTAATTCCATGATGGACATGGTGGAGGACATTATGTAGCTAGGATTATAGCCCACAAGATCATGAGAGGTGGGTATTACTAGCCAAATGTTTTTGGTGATTGTTATGCATGGATCAGGAAGTGCAGACAGTGTGTCATGTTTGTTGGAAAGGTGAATCTTTCAACATTACCTCTCTAAAAAAAATTATTTAATCAACCCTTTGTCCAATGGGGATTATAATTTATTAGTTTTATCAACCCCCCATCAAGCTTAAGACATAAGTGGATTCTGACTGCAACATATTATTTTACCAGATGGACAAATATAGTAGCATTAAAAGAAGCCAATGAAACCAATGTTTTGGACTTATATGAAGTTTTGCTTACAAAATTTGGAGTCCTTTAAACTATAATTTATGATAATGATATGGATTTTCTAGGATTTAAGATCAGCTAGTGGGTAGCTCAACATAGCATTTTTCTCAGTACCTCATCAAACTATTATCCACAAGTTAATGGCCTTGCTGAGTCTACCAATAAGAATTTATTACAGATCATTAGGAGGAATGTAAAAGACAATAAGAGATCATATCACCTAAAATTTAATTCATCTCTATGGGTTGACAAGATCACCTATAAAATGTCAATTGCCAATTCTCCATACAATCTAGTATACAATAATGAAGCAAGAATGTCTATTTCTCTTGAATTCCCTGGTTTGGAATTAATGTATCAACTTGAAATTTTAGAGAATGAGCCAATGGAAATAAGATATGTTGAGCTCATAGAGCTATAGGAAACAAGGCATCAATAAATGTTGGCCATGGAAGCCCATCAAGCAATGACAAAGAGATCTTTTTATAAAGGAGTTGGTTCAAGAGCTTTCCAAGAAAGAGATTTGGTCCTCAAGTGGGATGCCGAAAGAGATAAGCTAGGAAAACACACACAATTTTATTCTCTCTAGAGTATACCATATATAATTTCCAGTTGTAAATCCCATAATGCTTTCCATCTCATAAGGATGAATGGTGAAGAAATTCCTATCCTAGTCAATGGGATACATTTTAAGCACTACTATTAAGGAAAGCTAAGTCCCCTATACATATTTAGTTATTATTTTTCTCTACGTGTTTTATAAAAAAATAGTTAATTTAATTTCTATCTTATCCCAAATAAGTGATTTTTTTGTACAGTCATTTAGTTGTTTAGTTACATTTGTTTTTTAAGTTAGTTTCCTCTTAGTTTGTTTTCTTTCCATGTTGTTGTAATTATTGTCTTTGCAAGTCAAGAGGTTATATTACAGTTATGTAATGGTCCATGTATTATCTGTAATGATCCAAGATTCATGTATATGGTATGAGTTCTCAAGAATATTAGGCATGCTACCAAGCCAAGTGGCCAAAGATGTTGACCAAATTTGGTTTGCATACCAAAATTTTACCTAGTCCAAAAATTTAGTGTAAGGAGAAATATCTTCTTTTCTATAGTTGCAAAGGGGAAATATTTGAACAGTTTTCCATTGTGTCTGATCCTTCAAAGATTAAGCAACATTTCAAGTGTAGTTCAAGGAAAATTTGAGAACATAATACTTTTTGGACTAAGTCTTGAATTCTTTCAAACCTTTTATTTGACTAAGTGTTAATTCTTTTGGGCTTTTTGCTAAGCCCATTTCTTTTAGGACCCTTCTTCGCTAACTATTGAAATCTTTTAGACAAATTGTCTAAAACAAAGTTTTCGAAGGCATCAATTTATTTTAGATAAATTGTTTGAATCAAAAGATAAATACCTATTTATTTCATCAAAATTATCCAAACAATTTTCTCGAAGGATATTTCTTCAAGCAAAGTATCCTAAACACTTTTTTTGAAGGATATTTTCTTGGGAAAATGTCCCATATAGAATTTTTGAAGGGTCATTCTTTAATAAAGTGGTCCATTTTCAAAAGTCCCAAAGGATTATATTGTAGCAAGATGCCCTATACAATTTTCTTGTAAGGTTATTTCTTGGGAAAAAAGTCTAATTCAAGATTTTTGGTCTTTTTCAAAGAAAGTGCCCCAAATAAAAGTCCCAGATGGCCTCATAAGCAACAAATTCAAATAGAGAAGATGACCATTATTTTTAAAATATGCAGTGATGGTCATGTGGATGTTAGATACATTCATATAGATGTCAAAGTTTAAGCTATATGAAATAGTAATTTGTATTCAAATGGGTTCTAGATCGATGGTCTACATTTGATCCAAGCATAGATCCGATGGCACACATCAAGTCAAGAATTTAGATACATTTGTGTGGATATAAAATTTATACCATGACAAGTAACTATTTGGGTTCAAAAAGTGCTTAAATTTTTTGAAGTTCATCAAGATATAGTAGTGTGTGGGAACCTTCACACAGACACAACTAAATTAATGATATGTGATGGAGTCAAATAGGTCAAAAGGTCCCTAGGTTAAAGCCTCTATAGATATATAAGTTGGACATGATCTAATGGTGTGGGATCATCAAGCCATGATCTAATGGTATACATTCACTAATAGAAATATGGGTCCAGACTAAATCAATGATGTGTGTAAGCTCATACATCATGATCTAATGGAGTGCAAGAACTGATAGGAAACTAGGACCAGGGAGATATAAGGGCTCACATTTAATCATTCATGAAGATTGGATGGCAATCATGAGTTCAAACAGGTCATTAAATCTAAGAAACTAATAAGTTGAGGATAAGTGTCATAAGCACATTAAGTTGGTACAAGATTGATGGCTCATGGACATCCATTCACTAACATATAAAGAAGCAAGGTAGGGTTAATAAGTTAAAAGGATCTGTGAAACCAATAAGCATAGAGATAGTTGGACACCATTGTAGATGGTTCAAGTTGGCAATCGATAATAAATAAACAAAATTGAGCTTAGGACATTTTTGATGAAAGTCAAAGAGGTTATTTTGAACCTAGACAAAGCAAATGTCAAGGAGCCAAGATCGAAGGTGAACCATGGTTAAACTAGGGCCACATTTTAAAGATTGAGCATCATCATTAAAAGATCCATATATGTAAAATAAATATTTTGGGTCTAATACAGAGGACAAAGATAGACTAGTGATTTTGAAGCAAAGTCAATATTGTGATTTTATAAAAAATAATGGTCTAAGATTGGTTTTCACCTATAGGGGACCTGTATGTAGACCATAGAAATGTGTCTCACCTATCATCATGGATCATTTTGATGATGTAAGCATATTTGGCTACCTAATGTAGATGTGGCACTTTTCAATCATTTTCAAGATATAATCCTTGTTAGGAGATCAAGCAAATGATATCATGGAGTTTCAAGAAGAGACCTAGCAGTTGGATAAGGATAATGAGCATTCAATTCTTTTACATAATTTGTTCCTTTTTATAATATCATGAGTTAACATCCTTGAGAGTGTTAATCCATCAAAAATGGTTGGGACTTTTTAAATGCACAAATATTTATCTTTCCTCTTTCTCTAAATAACAGATTCTATGCCTTGTTATTGATCCCTCTACCCCTCTTTTTGGTATGACTAGACTCTATCAAAATTTGTACTGTGACACCTCTTTGATGTAATAAAGACTGAATTCTATCCATTTCTAAGCCAAATTGAAGTGTGTTCTATGAATTCATGCACTATTGTTAAGTGAATGTATATTCCCTACTTATGTCTAAGTTTTTTCACCTTTAAGAAGTTTTTAATAGTTCTCACAAGTCATTACAAGTGCAATCTATAGTTTATTATCTAGTTTGAAAGTGGATATCTGCCCTCTCATGCTAATTTGGTAATTAATTAATGCCTTATTTTGAAATATTTATGTGAATACTAATTTTATTTGGTCTTAAAAGTGTCTCATAGTGTGTTTTGTTTGAGTTGGAGTGATCAAATCATTGGTACAACACCATTTTTTACATTCTTTTTAAATTTTGTCAAATGTCTCTCCATTTTCCAAGTAAGTGCTAGTTTAGGTTTAGTATAGGTGATAGATCCATAAGGAATCCAACCTTATATAGAGGTATAATCCATCATTAAGATACCCATAGACTAGGATCAGTCCCATGTTGAACTAGATTTGATTAGGAAGATTTGAACAATCCTTTCCTCAGCTAGGGTGCAAATCTAATCCATCATTAGGATACCCACAACCTAGGATCAGTCTCATGTTGGAATTGATTTGAGTAGGAAGATATGAACAATCCCCTCCTCATTAATCCTTCTCCAGAGGTCTAATCCATCATTAGGATACCCATAGCCTAGGATCAATCCCATGTTGGGCTAGATTTGAGTAGAAATATCTAAACAATCCCCATGTTAGAAGAGGTATGTAACTTGAAACTTCTAATGGTTGGTTTAATCTTTCATTATAGTGTGAAACATATTATAAATAGGCATCACTCTATCTAAAAATCTCTTAAGACTTATTCCAAGCTCAACCCCTAATTGAGAAGCCTAAAATGATCCTTCAACTTTGTATGAATACCTTAAAAAATACTAAAATACCTTAACTTCTACTAAACTATGTTCATGATGCAATGTTATTTGTAATATTGTATGGACATGGGATTATATGTAACTTGAAAGATCTCAACTCCTTAAATTTATGTGAGCTTTATGAGGCTTGATACTCTTCTTCAAGGTGATTCTCAATCAAGAGCAGTAGTGGATCATTGGGACCCACTCAGCCTTGTCATTATCTTGAATTTTCTCTTTTTTTCATTACAAATGGATTCTGAAGAGATAAATCCCCTATGAGGTGATATGAAAGGTAAGCTATAAGGTGTATGGCCTTTTTCTGTGGCCTCATTCTTAAGGGGACATCTATAAATTACTATAAATCCTTGTTATGGTATTATAGACATGTAGGTCTTCAATTAATTAAAGAATGTCCATTTAACCTTGGAACTAACACATCCCCAAGTCCACTTCCCTATTAATTAATGAATATTAAAGGGAAGAGGTTTGATCTTAGTTTAAATATCTAATTTCAAATAGACATCTAAAAATCACTACAAATTATCTCCATTGTGTAACAGACCTATAAATTGACACCCAAGTGTCACCTTCTAATATTGTCTCTTTTCTAAGTGATATTCCTATGAGCATGCATCTTCAACTTGTTGAGAATTATCTGATGGATAAAGGAGGAATTATTGAGTCCTATTTATTTATATGGTGAAGATCATCTTAAAACACATGAAATCCCAACCTCCATGTGTGTAGGCATGTACCCTATTATTCAAACCTAGAACCATTTCAAAACCCATTAAAATTGAATCATCCTTCAAATTAAATATGCTAAAAATAACATGACATATAATTCCACTATAATCACATTTCCATTATTGTTCAAGAGCACAAAACACTGATAACAAATATTATCAAAGTTGAAGCTAAAGTTAGATAACTCCATTTTCAGTGATTCTTGGATGAAAAATAACATCATCAGCATGTATGATGGGGTGAATAATGTCTAGGAAAAAGTTATTCACCTCCCATCATGCCTTTTTTACAAACCCACCACCCATTTTGAGCTCAAGAGTGCCCTTCTGAACACAAAAAAATGTTGATTTTTTAGCCTAACTTTAGACATGCATAGAATAGAAATAGTAAATCATATGGATAAACCATAAAATCCTTCCTATGCATTTTAAATCCATATAATTTTACCTTTTATCAATTATATATAAACTTAGAGATCAATCTGTGGCACAAGTTGAAGTAATGGGTCCTAAACTGCAACTTTTTGGCAGTAAAGAGACAACTTCTTAAGCTCTAACTAGCATTTTTGCCTTCGAGACACTAGAGTAAATCCATCACTATAAAAACATCTATATAAGATAAATACACATGATCCAATTACATGACATCCAATTCCAAATGCAAACACATTTTCACAACTATTTAGGATCACGAAAACACTAACAATAAATGTTGTCAATGTTGAAGTTGCAGCTAAAGAACTCCAATCTTAGGGTTTATTGGCTAGAAAATAGTGATTTAAACACATACTGAGGGGTTGATAATGTATATTACTAGGTTATTTACCTCCCATGATGCCTATTCAATAAACCCACCACCCATTTTAGGCTCAAGAATGCCCTTCCCAACACAAAAAAAATGTCAATTTTTAGCCTAACTTTAGACATGCGTAAAAAAGAAATAAAAAGTAATATTGATGAACCATCCCTATTTTTCATGTGAAACTCATAAAATTTCACCCCATATCAATTTTATATAAACTTCAATATAAATTCATGGCACAAGTTGTAGTAATGGGTCATAAAATGCAACTTTGTAGCAATGACAAGACAACTTCTTAAGCTCCAATTGGCATTTTTGCCTTCAGGACCCCTAGATGAAAATACATCACTCCAAGAACATATATATAGTAAAATTACATGCTTAAATTAATATTACATACAATTCCACCCGTAAGAACATTTTCACTAATATTTAAAAGCACAAAAATACTAAAACAAATATTGTCAAAATTGAAGTTATAATTGGATAACTCCATTTCTAATGCTTCTTAGTTGAAACCTAGTGATACCAACATGCATGAATGGGATAATAACATCCATGTCTATGTTATTTTCCTCTTATCATGCTATTTTTATAAAACCACCATCTATTTTGCGCTCAAGAACGCCCTTCCCAACATAAGAAAAATGTCATATTTATCCTAATTTAGATATGCATAAAATGGGAAAAATAAGTCATATATACAAATCATAATATCATTAATATTTATTTTAAATACATATAATTTCACCCCATATCAAGTTAATAAAAACTTAGATATCAATATGTGCCACAAGTTGTAGTATCGGGTCCTAAAATGCAACTTTTTGGTAGTGAAGAGATAACTTCTTGGGCTCTAATTGGAATTTATACCTTAAGGACCCATAGGTGAAAATACATCACTTTGATAACATATAGATAATAATATTACATGTTCTCCAATTACCATGATTTACAAGTCCACTCAAAAGCATATTTTCACTACTTTTTAGGAGCACAAAAACAATAGTAATCAATGTTGTCAATGTTGAAGCTACAGTTGGATAACTCCATTTTTGGTGATTCTTAGATAAAAATTGGATATATAAACACATTAATATGGATGTATAACATATATTAACAAGTTATTATCCTCCCATAATTCCTAATCAACAAACCCACCACCCATTTTGGGCTCAAGAATGCCCTTCCCAACACAAGAAAAATTTCAATTTTTATCCTGACTTCATACATGTGAAACCATGAGATGCAACTCCATCACTAATTGCATGTATATATAAAAAATATAAATGTTCTCAAATGACCATTATTTCCATTTCCATATGTAAGTGCATTTTCACTATTATTCAAGAGCAGGGAAGCACTGACAATAATATTGTCAAAGTTGAAGCTATAGTTAGAGAAATCCATTTATGGTGCTTCGTAGATGAAAAAAATAAATTAAAATATGTCTATAGTGGAAAATAATTTCCTTTACCAGGTTCTTGGCTTCCCATCATGCCCATTTGGCAAAGCCACCACCTATTCTGGGCTCAAGAATGACCTTCCCAACATAAGAAAAATACTAATTTTTATCCTAACATCAGACATGCAACTAGAGGTATAAAATTATATTAATACACAAAAAAAAAAGTTCAATCCCTATTTCCAACCATTTTTATATCTTAATCAATCTAGAAAAAATTAGTCTTTTTGTAGTTCTCAGCCTAGTTCTTGTTCTTAACTTTAAGACAAGGTTTTAGTCACTAAAACTAGTCTAAATTGAAAACAACCCATCAAAATGGGTTTAAATTTGGTTAGTAACTCTATCATAACAACATGTATGATTGAAATTGGCATCATCCTTTGAATAAATTTAAAAATCTCTAAATATATGATTATACCATTTAGGTATGTAAAAGTCAAGAAAGTGAGGGTTTGGGGATAAAGAAACTTGTATATCTCCTAAAGTATTACCTCAAATTAATTAAAACCTTATCCAAACCTATTAAATGATCATATTAAAATTATATATGTGATTTATCTTTGTAATATTATCTAAATAATTTTTTAAGTGATCGTGTGTAATCAGACATGTGTCTAAACAAGCAAAATAGGGGTTTAGGAGACTAAAATTATCATATCTACTAAACAATTAAGAGATGGATCCTAGGACTTTGTAGGTAGCTTGGGGTAGTTGTATAGAAATTTAATAAAGTGATTAGAGATTATTGGGATATATATGTATATGTATATTTATATGTCTATGTGTGTGTGTGTGTGTGTGTGTGTGTGTGTACACACACACACACACATATATGTATATGTGTATATCTGTGTGTGTGTGTGTGTGTGTGTGTGTGTGTGTGTGTGTGTGTGTGTGTACACACACATATACATATATATGTGTGTGTATACACATATATGTATATGTCTATGTATTGTATGTATATACACATATATGTATATGTATATGCGTATGTATGTACACACACACACACACACATATATATATACATATACATATACATATACATATATATATACATATATATATATATATACATATATATATATATATATACATATATATATATATATACATATATATATATATATATATATCTACACACACACACACACACACACACACACACACACACACACACACACATATACATATACCATCTAATTAATAATTGTATTAAGGGTCATATGTAGTAAATAGAATTGGTGTCATAAGTTGAGGCTGAGTATAGAAAGAGATAAATTTGGATTGTAAATATGTAGATCCAAAATAATAAGGCTAGAATATTAGTGTTTTTAGAGTGCAAGTTTAAATAAAGTCTTAAGTGAATGGTGAAACCCTATGTGATAGGTTGTGAGCATCAAGATGGAAACAAAAACATTGAAAGAGGCATTTTAGAATATGAATTTATGAAAATATGTCATTCAAGTGTCAAGCCTAAGGGATTAGGTCTAGATAAGGCCAAAAGAGAGATTATTTAGTTCTTGAAAGAAACATAGATATGAAGCATGGTTTTAATGTCTAAAGAATGCAAGTAGGTAGTTTACATCATTAAGATTTTCTTATATTCAAGAATATATAATCATTTACTAACAGTACCAACCGCATGAAGGTGGAAGCTTATTTGGCACCACTAACCTACAAAAAAATGTTAGGAATTAATTAAAAATGAAATTTATGCATGTACTATCTAAAAAATCAAAAACATTTTGTAGAAATGATTACATATACATTTTAAAATTGAACATACCTATGCATTTCAGTCCAACAGCCACTAGGATTTACTCTAATCTTGATAGTATCAATAATAGCTTCATGGTTTGACAAAAAAAAATTCCATAGATTCATGTTTAATGGCCTCCAATGATATTTTACAGTTTAATATTCATTGTAAGAACCAAATTTGAATAGTGCAGTATCTTCTTATGCATTTTAAAGTCCTTAAATAACCATACATCTAAAGTTTTGATAGGATATCATCGAAGCCAAGTTCCAATGACTACTAATACCCAATGGGATTCAATGTTTTCTCCATTTACAATCGAGGAAGTCAATTTTTTATTTCCATATACACACCAACATAAATATTAATTTGTTCCCTCTTCATTCTCCTCATCTCTAGCAACTATAAAAATATGCCTTATATCACAAAAAATAATTTTTAATCACATTATCAATATAGATAATGAGAATAACTAGTAAATAATGATTAATCTTCTACCTAGCTGCACTAGATCAGATACATGGTTATAGTCTTGTGATGATGCCATATCTATAAGTTGTAATGCTATTAGAACCTGATATGTGTTGATTGGAATTAGAGGTATGCAACTCTAGTCATCCACCCACTATTGTGACTCACACTCATTCTAAACAAATTCCATGCATGCAAAAGAAAAACATGCCAAGTGTCTCATATGAATAGTCCAAGAACCTGTATTTAAGCTACAAAATGAGTGGAGCTCACTTAAACCCATTTGAGTCATGTAATCCTCATCATTTGCCAATTATTCTTCCCCCATTAGCCAAAAATATCTATGAACAATAGAATTTTCTTGAGCACCATGGCACACATTCTCATTACACCATTCAACCCTAATTTTTGCGTTACTCAAATTAGTAGCCTCTTCAAACTTCAACTCTTCCCTTGTAATGGCTCTTTCTAAACATGCTCCAACACCATCATGCTCCCCTTGTCCCTAGCCACACTTGATAAAAATTCAAATATGTTATATGCTAGTATTAGCGTGCATCCTTTCAACTAATAAAACATCTATGTATTCTTGAATTATGATGTGTAATTATCTGACCAAATGTAATGCTAATTAAAATTAACATTCCTATAAGTCAACTATCAATAGAACTTCTCAAAATAACCTTGCATGTAATCTATACAATGTGATTGGTCACCACTAATATAGAAATGGTACTTTTTGATTTTTCTTTTCTTTTTATGTACTATCAAGTGCATGCATGAATGTTATATTGATGAATATGGCAACTTGTGATGAGTTTTAATACTACAATTAAACTTCCATTTATGGTGAATGTGTAATTATTAGAAAAGTTGAGTAATAAAACAATCTAATCAAGTGGGAATGTGTCCTTGCTTAGCTTGAAATATGCATCTAACCATCTATCCCTATATGTGTGCCTTGCATATTCATAAACAAATTTCTCCCTAAATTTGACCATAAATTCTAATGCAGGTATCTATTCTGATGCAAGCTCCCACCTTTTAGATTTTTTTCCATATTTTACTTGATAAGTCACATTTTTGTATTTTCTCAAACCAACTAATTTATGTCTAATTGCACTTGTGCACTACTCATGGATATAATTTTTTAATTTTGGCAATCCATTGCAAATGCTAAAATTTCCATCCAAACAACTTTCTTATAAAGAACTATCCATCTGGTCTTTCACAAGACAAAATTGGAATAAATTCTCTGGCTGATTTTGGTAGAACTCTTATGCCACACTCCTGAAAAATGTTATTGGTATAAAAAGTACAATGAATATGTTAAAAATCATCATAGTGCATTGAAAATTCAACATGTTTCCTACAAGTGGTGTGTGTGATTTATTTTTACATAAAAATGTTTGGCCACCTCAAAATATCTTTAACTAATAGAAATTTATGGATGTTTTTCCAAAAAATTAGAGTACAATTGTGTTTGAGTCATATATATGAAAATTTTTAGATGTGGTTCATGGTTATAAGAACCATCTTTTATTTTCACTACATCGCTTGCATTGGGCAAAAATATTATATTATCTTTCCAGAATTGTGCAAGTAACTTTTTGAGAGCATTGGCTATAGCCTTGTCCTTTCATGTAAGCCTACCAAAGAATGACCAAATCTCATTGGTATTGGGTTTATTACATTTTTCATGTCTTCTAATTGCTTTCATTAATTTTTTTTGTTTATATCAAGTGATCAACTTATTTTTAAAATCATTAATTCTTCCCTTTTTGACCACTTACTACACAAGTTGTAATTATACACCTGGCAACATTACAATCTTTATTGCATGATTCTGGGCATATAATATGATATGTATCATTTATATTTTCAATAATTCCATTTTTATCATCATCCATGTTAGATGTTCTTAGTTTTAATGTGTACATTATAGGTCTCATCTTAATCAGTTTCATCAATAAAACAAATAATTGGCATTTTTTATTATCATAATCCAATCTATAAAGGAAACTATTCCGAATTTATTGAGCCAGTCTTCTTGAATGGTGATTAGACATTCTTTTACACATTGGTTTCAACATATTTTCATCAACTTCAATTAAGTACTTGTTTTCTCTATGCATAATTCTAGGAGGTGTTGTTAATGGTAAAATTTGTTGAGAGGGTGTTTCAAAATCATTATTACTTTCATTGTTTAGTGGTGGGATGACATTTTATTCATCGTTTATTTCTTCATTATATGTTTCCATGAAATTTTATTCATTGTTGGGGGCTAAAGAATCTTGCATAGACTCATCATCAACAAAATAAAAAAACTATATACTTTGAATGTGAACTTACAACACTATCCAATTAATTATTTTTTATTCCATCATTATTAAATTCTATTATTAATTTCATCATTATTCAATTCATTATTATCAATTTCACCATTATTAAATTCATTATTTTCAACTGGCTTATCAAGATTAGCGTTTTTACTTTATCTAGAATGAAGTAATTGCATTCATAATTTGTGTCTTCATTTCAACTCTTCTAATTGATCCAGTGTTTTTTCTTCAACTTCTTCTTCTTTCTCAAACGTGATCTATCACCCATTGTAGAATTGATGGATTTTCAAATGTGGGTTGAAAAAACATACTTGAAAAACACAGAGAATATGTAGAAAGTATGCAGAGAACATCTATGGGAATATAATTCTCAACTTGGGTTAAAAATATTAGTTAAAAACTAAGTTTTATCTATAGAGTAAATAATGCATACACATTATTTACACTATAGATTCATCCCATGTAACTATGAAATAATACTATCATATAATACATTTGTCCCTTCAATTATTCCATTCATTTGATTCATATCCACATTAGATTCAGTTAGGCCCAAATTAGATTCAATCACTCCAAATTAGGTTTAATTTGCCACTTGGTAGATGTCAATTAGTCCAAAATAAATTTAATTAGTCCAAATTAGATTCAATTAGCCAAATTATATTTCAAATTAGTATAAATTACATTTAATTTGTGATAAAATTAGGGTTTAAGGCTAACAAATGTCATGGAACATGGGCTAATTTATCCACTTTAATCACATCATAGACTCACATTTAGGTTCAATAGGTCCAAATTTTCCACAATTGCCTTTGTGTTTGTATTTATGATAAAATTAGGGTCAATTTTAAGCCATATGTTACATATATTATAAATTGATTGAGCCATAAATTTGGTTCAAGGGCTCAATTTTTCCCAAATCACATCCCTAATTGCATTAATTAAATAATTGGACCAATTCATGATATAAATTGAACTTAATTTTGCATCAAGCCATATCCTGCTCTTGTAGTTAGGTTGAAGTGGTTTAAATTGGCATTAAATTCCTCATTAATTTAATGAATCAACTCTTTGCTTCATTATATATGATAAAATCAAGGTTAATCTCACTCTAGTCACATTTTATAAGTTTTATGTACATTTTCAACATGTTCATATTGGTCTCAATTTCCTTCATGTTTGCATTTGTGATAAAATTAGGTTTTAGGGTTTAGGGTTTATAATTGTAATAATTGACTAATTGGCTCAATATGTAAGGAAATATGAGCTAATTTAACCCCAAATCACATCCTAAACTCACAAAACTAGGTTCAATGGGTTCACATTGGCCCCAATTACCTTCATGAAAATGAATTTGTGATTAAATTAGGGAACATAGGGGTTGTATTTGTCATAAAATTAGGGTGAGATTTTAGTGTAATGTGTTTGTATACATGTGATGAAATTAGGGTTTAGGGTCAACATGTCATGAAACATGAGCTAATTTAACCCCTTTAGTCACATCTTAGACTCATATTTAGGTTTCATAGGTACAAATTAGCCATAATTACCTTCATGTTTATATTTATGATAAAATTAGGGTCAGTGAATCCATATGTTGCATAAATCATATAATCGATTGGGTTATAAATTTGGTGTACAATCTCAATTTTGCCCAAATTAGATCCCTAATTATACCAATTGACTAATTGCATCGATTCATGACATAATCAATCTTAATTTAGCCTAAAATCACATCACATGCTCTTATATTTATGTTGAATGGGTTCAAATTGGCCTTAAATACCTCCTCAATTAAATAAAGAAACTCTTTGGTTCATTATATATGATCACATTTTATGTTAATTTCACTCCAAATCACATCATGTATACAATTTAAAATAGGTTCATGTGGCTCATTTTGACCCTAATTGTCTCCATAATTGAACCAATCAACATTTGAATTCATTATATGATGGTCAATTCAAGTTTATTGAGATTAAAACCACGTCCTATACATGTAAAACTTGCATTTAATGTTTCTTTGCTTCAATCTCTAATGAAATTGGAGGTGATCAACCCCCAAATCAAACCATGTTTGACAATTTTGTTTATATTTTTGAATGACATTGGGGTTGACATGTTAGTCTTCAACTAAGTCTTGATGTCTCATGCTTGACTTAGGATGCACATTAAATATTCTCATTACATTATCACATTTAGACATTTTCATCATTTCTTCACATAACCTATTAACTGAGGCCATAGATCTAATCAAAATATAATTGCATCCTTAGTGTATATGGGGGGAAGGTACCAGTAGTTACCTACACCTACCAATAGTTGAACAAGCTTTTTGTTAAGGTGTGTTGTATTAATGGAACATGTATTAGTGTGTATAAATATTAAAATGTGTATGTATTAGTTCAATGTGATACCAAAACATCTTAATTTTCTATCCAAAGTTAAGTACCTTTCCCCTATCATGATACGCTTCACTTTACAATGGAAATTATCATGATACACCACTATTAGGGAGCTCAAGAAGAAAAAATGCATACCCATAGAGAAAATTTGTTTTTTTGTGTTATGAATAAATAACATGTAAACATTATTTAGATTTGAAAGCAAATTCCCAAGCCTTTTCTCTTGAAAATGGCTTGGATTCCCAAGCTAAAGGCTTAAACCTACCAATCTACAGCAGAGTCCAAGAGTTTTGATAGAAAATAACAAATTTCAACTTTTATCACTAAATACACTATAAATCTCAAAAAAATTCAAAAACTTATTACCATGATAGTGAGCGCACTCTCCTCTTTCCAAATATATGATTTTTATAATTTTTAGACTATTTTAAGGGTTCAAAATATGTTGATTTTTAACTATACATTTTTTGAACTACATGCTACAAATATACATGCCTATTCATGTTTATGTAATTTATTTTTCATTGATACAAGTGCAAAACAAATTATATGGCCACAAATTAGGCCTAATTATACACACATTAAAAAAAATCAATTTTTCATTTTTTTGAGGTAGTAAGGAGGGCTGCACAACTGGTTATCCATTTTTTTTGTCAACTTTTAGAATGTATTTACTTGAAAAATTAATAAAAAAATAAAATATTTGTTAAAAAAAATAAAATAATATAGGTAAAAAACTAGACGATCTTATACCAAAGGATTTCAAATAATATTAAACGGTGCTAAAAAAAATTTGGGCCGCATGGATGTCTATCTACTCTATTTTCTTTAAAAAATAGGAGTTCCTCTTCAAATTTTATATGTTTGACCTAGTTATACTTAACCAATTTTCAAAAAACTTAGTGTTTTGGAAAGTAGACTCTAATTTTTAAAATTCATGTTGTTATATTATATTCAAATTTTGAGTGTAGCCATTTCAAATTATCTATAGAAGTTTAAATTTTTGAAATTTTAGGGAAATCACCTTCACAGGATGGCTCTTTTTGTCCCCAACTTTGTGCACTTACCCATGTCATGGCTTTAATCCGGTGAAGTTACAGAGCTTTACAAGGAAAAATGAGGAAGAATTTTTACTCAAAATTATTTCTTGTAGATGCATAATTATGTCAAAAAAATGGTTATGGGGACTTCTTCAATGTTAAAAATATTTTAATAGAATTCATTCATAAAAAAATTGAAAACCAAATCAAAAGAGTTATTAGGGATTATCAATATGGTGAAGCAATAAATTCTCAATACAATAAATGAATGACATATTTAGATGGGAGAGAATCCTTATTCTCATGGAAAAAAAACTTTAAATGAGTTAGGTCATTTTATTTTAAAATATTAGAAGGATCTCCAACCATTGATCTTTATAATATCTAACGGTGTGAGTTAATATTGAAAATGTTGATGATGCCATCCACTTGAAGGATCTAAAATCATTGGATTACAAGGGAAGGTCTTAGAACCATTAATTTGAGTTTAGCTTCAATATTAAAAGATAAATAACTTGTAAATAAATCTTTAAGTCATATTTGGTGGAAAATTCAATAGACACGTGGTAGGGGTGAGCTATTTTGAGCATATTGACTGTAAGATATATAACTAAAGGTGAAAGTGTCATTGGTTAAAAGCAAAAGTAGTAGAACCCATAAATTATTTAATTCATAAGTTTTTAATGAGCAACTTACTCTAAGGAATAAATTATGTGCCCTTTTAACTGTTAATTTGCTTCAGATCTAATGGTGTGAGAGGGATACAATTTGAAGAGTCAAGATGACATCATCAGAAAGAATCCTCACCAACCTTGAGATCTTCATTTAGTAAAATTATTTTAAAATATAAAAAATAGCTTGAATGAAGGGGCCACTTGGTTGCTTTGAAAATTCAAAATCCCCTCCATCCATTAGATTATATGAAGGATCTCAATATATTGATTTTCAAAGCATTGGAAGTATATGGCTAAAGATAAATCTCCAACTCAGATCCGTATCATTTAATCTTTCCATGATATAATGACTTGAGTTCATTTAGACATTATTGTTACCATTACATCTTGAGAAGCCCACAAGCCATCAAATGTACATAAATACATTATTCATCCACCTTTAAACTTATTATTTTAATTTTAAAATCATACTTCTAGATACACACAACTAACTAGTTTCCATTCTTAGTTTCATCTTGTAGGTTCACTTTATATTTCTTACACAAACTACCAACTTTTCTCATGGATGATTACAAGTTTATTACTCTACCTTCTAAAATAATATGACTTAAACAATAGTAAATAAAAATATATAAGAATAATAAAACTATGAATAAGTGGTATGCTTGTGTTGATGCTAAAGTAGAGTGGATGGCATGATTTAGAGAGCAGAAGGAGTGTGTGAGGGAGAAGGAGTAAGGGAAGGGAGGATAGCGAGAAAAAGGTAAGATCATAGTGTTACATCTAGGGACTGGCCCCTTGTAAAGCCTCAAATCTTCTAATCTAGGAGGAAAAATAGTGGGTAATCATGACAAGAAAGATCAAAGGATAGTTTTGGCAACAGTTATAGAGAAAGATAGAGAATGGTGGGATGAAGAAGCAAACTTGAGTAAAATAGGCACCGAATGGAAACATAAATTAGTAGGGAATCAAGAGTAGAACTCAGAGAAGATTGATGGTAATCTAAAATCCTAGGTTGTTAATAAAGAAGTAGTATAAGTTGAGCTAGAGAACTTAGAAAAGGCGAAGAAGATGTTTAGAGGAGACCATCCTTTGGAAATCCTTACATATTATAATGTGGAATCTTTGGGTGATGGGATTAAGATTGGGGAAGCTAGGGTTTTGGAATGGATTTCAGATCCTTTTATCTCCAAAATTAAATAGTCAATAGATTGTGCCCTAATATGCAAATGTGTGGTAAAATGGCCAGTGGTAGGAGCAATTGAACTATGGATCAAGGAGCATTGGGGTTCGTTAGTGGTGGTGAGGTTTCTAACCAAAGGTTTTTTTCTTGTAGTATTTGAATTCAAAGAAGAGAAAGAAAAGGTATTCATAAATAAATCTTGATCTTTTAATGGAATGGGTCTATGGATTCAAAATTGGATCCCTAATTTTGATCCTTTAAAATCTAGGAAGGGAAGTTATCTAGTCTGGATAAGATTCTATGGTCTACCTTTAGAATATTGGAGTGAATATTATCTAGCTGCCTTGGGAAGATTGGTGGGCCTGGTAATGGAAGTGGATGAATCCTCACTCAAAGGTGAAAGAGTAGTTTATGCTCATGCCAGGGTTGTGCTTGATTTAGATCAAGATATTATATAATTTACGATTATCAAAATAGAGGGTAGAGTTTGGAATCAAAGAATTGATGTGGAAATATCCCTTTCAGATGTTACAAATATCACCAACCAAGCCATATACAGAAGTTTTATAATAAAAGTAGGAGTTCTCTTCAAACCAAATTAGTTAAGATGGTTTCTTAATTGAGACCAAAGAAGGATCAAAAAGGGAGAAAGAGGGGTCAAAAGGTCTTGGAAAAAATAAGATTAAAGTAAGGAGGAAGAGGAAGCTTGGAAATCTCAATCTCAAAAGATCAGGGAAACAAAAAATCTACCTATTAAATTAGGGACAACATATGTAATCTCATCAGCTTCAGTGATTAAGAGCTATGAATTCATTAAAAAATAGTCCCATTCCATAATATTATTGGTTCTAAAAAAATAGATGAATTATGACTCCATTAATAGTTTAAAATTTTTAGAGGGAGCGGTTAAGGAGGTTATTGGCTCTGATAAGGAGGGGTCAGATATGAGGTAGATATGGAAGAAGATTCAGAAGGGGATCTAAATTCTAAGGAAATTATATCTATATCTTTGACTCAAATTAAAATTTATCATCCAAATTAGGGTTCTAAAAGTATTAGGGGAAGGAAATCTAAAAAAGATCTCATTACAGGCAAAGTCCTAGTAGGAAAATAGGGCACTTTAGAAGAATTTTGGATGTTGTAAAGTAGGGAGTGGAATTCCCTCCTCTAGAATCATGAATATCATATCTTGGAACATTATGGGGTTGAATTTACCTAAGAAAATATGCTTGATAAAGCAACTAGTTAGTATATGTAAACCAAATATTTTATTGTTTCAAGAAACCAAGCTGAATAAAGAAGAATCAGAAGGTTTTTTGAGATGTTTTGGGCACTATTGGCTAGGAGATTTTGTGGAATAAATTAGAGCATCTGGTGGTTTGGCCATCCTTTTGTCACCCTTTTCTTCTAAAGTATAATAGTTGGATTCAAGTCAAAACTGGCAAGTGGGTAGAATATCTAGTTATTAGTCAAATTTGCAGTTCCTTTTGTTAAATATATTTGGGCCTCAGGGGGTCTATTTAAAATATATTCTTTGGGTAGAAATTTATTTATTTTTAAAGGATTTTCAGATGGAGAAGATGGTGTTAGGGGGAGATTTCAATACCATTTTGAGCCTCAAAGATAAGCAAGGAGGAGTGTTTTTATATTCTTAGATTATTTAGGACTTTAGTTTGTTTGTCACTCAGAATGAGATGGAAGATGTTGAACCAAATTCAGGTTGTTTTACTTGGAACAATAGGTATCTAGGAACAAAAAATATTATAAAGAGATTGGATAGATTTTTTATTTCTTCCTTATGGAATCAAAGCAACATAAAATTAGGTTTTTGGGTTTTGACATAGACAGAGTCAAATCATTGGCTTATTTTGCTAAAAATTGATTGTGATTCCCCCCCTCAAAAGGTGCCCATTCAAGTTTGAAATGATGTGGCTTCGAGATCCATCTTTATTTGAAAATGTAAAGGAATGGTGGGATCAATGTTTGGTTCCTCCAGGATCCAGAATATTTTAGATGAGAAACAGATTGAAATACCTGAAAGGAAATCTCAAGGATTGGAATCATGAGCATTTTAAGAATATTTTTTAGGAAAATATAAGGATTGAATATGAGTTGCATAAGATGAATGATAATTTTTTTAAATGAGGAATGGATGTTGAAGTTTATAATCTTGAAAAATCTTTGGTTAATGATTATGAATAATTTTTTTGCAGAGAATAAATCATTTGGAAACATAAATCGAGGGAGAATTGGCTTAAGGAAGGGGCTAAAAATTCAGCCTTTTTTCATCTTTCAGTAAAGGCTAAAAGAAAGGCAACCAAGATTGCTCGCATCCATTCTAGTCAGGGGGTGGTTTTGAAATCTCTAGAAGCCATTAGAAATCAAGTTGCAGAATACTTTCAAACATTGTTAAATGATAAAGATTTTTCAAATGGGTGTGCTTAGAATAAATTTTCTCATCTCATCCCAGATGTGATTACTCAAGGTATGAATGAAAATATATTGTCACCCTTTTTGTTGGAATAAATAAAGAGGATGGATTTTTCTATGGCCAAGGATAAAGCTCCCAGTCTAAACGATTTCCCTATATCCTTCTTTCAATTCTTTTGGGACATGGTGGGTACTAATGTATGGGAAATGGTGGAAGAATCTAGAACAAAGAAGAAAGTGATCCTAGAGTTGAACATGACTTTTTTATCTTTATTTCCAAAAGGTGAATCTTAGTTTTCATTCTTGGATTTTAGACAAATATCTCTTTTTAATACATTTTATAAGACTATTTCAAAATCCATTACTGTGAGAATGAAACCTTTTCTTGAAAAAATGATATCTAGAAAGCAGGTTTTGTGTCGAGTAGGAGTATTCAAGCAGGGATTAGTTTAGCTCATGAAATTATGCATTCATTGATACACAATCATCATAGAGGTATGTTGATAAGATTGGATATAATTAAAGCTTATGATAAGGTGAATTGGATATTTTTGTTCAAGATTATGTTGAAGTTTGGATTTAGAAAAGATTGGTGTGAGTGGGTGTTCAATTGTGATTCAAATCCTAAATTTTTGGTGTTAGTTCATGGATGCCTATATGGCTTCTTCTCTATTTCAAGAGGCTTAAGGAAAGGGGATCCCCTTTCCCCTTTCCTTTTCATTTTAATGGTAGAATCTTTGGGAAGAGCAGTGTAAGAGTCTCCAAAAAGAGGAAGGTTGCAAGGTCTTCAAATTATGGATAATTTTGAAACCCTTATGCATCATTAATTTGTAGATGATACTTTTATTTTTAAAAAAGCTATGATCAAGGAAGCATTAGAGTTTAAAGTGATTTTGAGAAGTTATGAAGAAGCTTCAGGTCAAAGAGTTAATGAAGGTAAGTTTGAAATATATTTTATCAATTCTTTTCCTATGGTAGAAGTCAATGTAAGCATGATCTTAGGTTTCAAGACTGGGAAGTTTCCAAGCAAATATCTAGGGGTTCCTCTATTCAAAGGAGCTAGTTCTATTGGTATTTGGAAAGATATGCTTGAGAGGTTTAAGGCATGCCTGAGTTCTTGGAAAGGAAAATGGCTATCCTTGGCTAGTAGGATAACTCTGATTAAAGTTATTCTCAGTACTCTTCCGAATTATTATTATAAGTTTAATGAATAAGATCATGAATGACTTTCTTTGGCAAGGTTGTAGTGAAGATAATAAAATTATATTGATGAAATGGGAGAGAGTTTGTAAGAGGAAAATGAAAGGTGGAGGGCGTATTAAGGACCTTAATCTTTAGAACCTAACTTTGGGGGCTAAATTGGTGTAGAAAATGGTCTCTAAATCAGAAATATTTTGGCAGACTTTTACAAGCTAAGTATCTAGATTAAGATTCCCTAGAGTGTATGGTGTTAGGTGTGAATCCCCATGCTTAAATGTAGATCAATCATTTCTTTACATGTTTTTTGGACTGTTAATAATGGAAGAAAGGCATAATTTTGGCAAGATTCTTGGAATGGTCACAGACTATTGACAAAGATTTTTAATAGAACTTAGATCAAAGATTTTTTTTTAAATATGTGGGGATCAAAAATGAAAGACTACATGGATTTTGATCTTAATTCAAGGAGAGTAACTTGTTAGTGGAAAAGTTTGTTAGATCTTCCAGTTCCGCAGGAGGAGACTTTATCTTTAGAGGTTTATCTTACAAATAGGAAAATCTTTATTAATAATAAGGAAGATCAATTTCATTAGATTGGAGAAAAAACAAGTATGTATTCTATAAGATTAGGCTATCATATGGATGAATCAGAGGATGATGCTTTGGTATGGGTAAATTTTCTTTGTTGGAGTAAGGAAGGATTACAAAAGGTAGGGGCCTTCGCTTGGTTAGCAGTGCATAGTTATGTGCTCACTCACGATTATTTTGAAGAAGATAGGGTTTGTTGGGCCATCTAAATGTTGTATGTGTGAGAAGGAGGAGGAATCGATCGACCATCTATTATTCAATTGATCCTTTGTAAATTGGTGTTTGATTTGGCTCTGCAATAAATTTTATTGGGTGTGGGCTTGGCTTCCTTATTTCTTTCAAGCCTTTGCTTCATGGTCGGTAAGACATGTTAAGCATTTCCTCTATAGTTTATGCACATGTATCCCAACCATATTAATATGGATGATTTGGAAAGAAAGGAATGCCCACATTTTTAAAAATAAATCTCAACCATTGCATGCAGTCTTAAGAGATATGGAGTTATCTATTTATGAAGTTGTTTCTTCACATTTTTAGAGGAAATAAGGTATGTTGACAAATGAGATATGCAAATGTGTGTGAGTTGAAAATATATCAAACCTCCTCTCGTTAAAGGCTTAATTGTAGATAAGAAGAATAGGATAAATAGAAAGGATGTGGTTTGGTCTCCTCCACAACCTAGATGGTTTAAATTAAATTTTGATGGCACTTGTAGAGGAAATCTAGGAGCATTTGGGGATGGTTGTGTGATCAAAGATAACATTGGTTCACTTATAATAGCAATGTCTTTAAATTTGCCAGATGGAATGAATAATGAAGTAGAGGCCTAGGCACTAGTAGCTGGTGTTGAGATGGCTTTGGATTGTGGGATCTCTTTTTTGGAAATTGAAGGGGACTCGTAGGTAGTCATCCAGGATTTAAGGATTGGAAATGTTCCCATTGCTTCCGAGAAAGCAATAAAGTAGAAGATTTTTTAGCAAATATGGGTATAGATCAAACTATGAATGAGAGAGTGGATAATGTTAGAAAACGCTAGGATGATTGCATTGGGCTAGACCAAAGTAACTTGTAATCTTAAATTTTATATAAATAAAAGGTGATAAAAGTAATATTCGTAATGGTGAGAATTATTTTTTGTGGGCTTTAATTATATTTGGCATTGGAAGTGGGTTCTTTTCTGGCAATTGAGTTGGTGGCTAGGTGTTGAATGATTCATAATTGCTTCTATTGAAAGCTAGCATGCAAATTTATTAATCATGATAGATTTTCATGTGTATTACTAGGGCAAAGGATTTCATTGAAATGGGTGTTGAAGGTGATTATGGGGCCTGGGTCTGTGGATGCTTCACGCTATCAACATGAAGTATAACTACATGGAATCGATTGGTTGGCCTTTGATCTTTGACAAAGTGAAATATCGTGAGTTGGGATTCTTGGCTAGCATTTCCAAAATGTGTCTCTTTAATGTTTTTTGGATACCAATGGTGGAAGTTGCAAAGGCCAATGAGAAATTTTTGGGGGTAGAACTATAGGTGGTGAGAAGATGGGTGTGTATTAATTTAGACTTGGCATCATTGTTTTCAAGTAACCTTTCCATGGTAATGGTGGATAAAGAGTAGATCAAAATGCTAGTTGATTTCTTCATCTGGCTAGAACATAGAGTGGGACTCATGATGGAAATTGACTCTCTTCCTCTAGGTCATTTCCCAACTCTGCCACTTTAGGTAAAGATAACATGGGTTTTATTCCTCTGTCCTTCTTTTATGATTTGGAATCCATATTTTTGGCTCTAGTAAATTTCACGCAGGAAATAAATGAAGTGTGCTTGAGTGAGCAAAAGAAATAAGAGAATAGAGGTATTGTGATGCCTGAAATTAAGGATCTTTTGAAGCCAATTCCATTTATGGAAGAATAACGTGTGCAAAAGAGGAACCCAGAATAGGTGCAAGTGATAAATGGCTAGCCGAAAGAGTCATAAGGGGGATTTTCAAGGAACCATCTTGGTGGAAATGGAAAGGTAAGCTTCTACATGATACTAGGAGTAGTAAAAGGAGATTGAAATTTTTGCAATCGCAGGAGGTAGAGGGCTCTCAAACAGGGCAAGAGTTGGTGATGGTTAGCCTAGTTTCAGAAGTTAAAGATCAGAAGGCATCTGCTACCAGTTTTAATAAGAAAGATAAGATTCTAGTTTTGGGTGAATTGTTGTTAAGTGATGGTAAGGTGGTCGATTTGATCATTTTAGAATAATTCTAGTATTTTGGTAAATAAGGCTATAGATATGTAGGTGACAATACTGTGTAGTAATTTTTTGGTCTTGGTGACTGCATTTTAATTCAATTGAAGTTGTTATCTAAAAGTTATGGAATTTTGTCTATTTTGAAAGGTTATATGCCTTAACAATGTTGATTGTAAAGCTAGACCAATGGGGTTTTTTTGAATTATATGTTTTTGTGGGATAGGGACCCTTAAAACCCTTGCATCAATCTTTAAAAAAAACTATATCACCAAACTACATATTCAACTCCTCAATTCAAAAACAAATCACCATTTGACTTTACAGTACCTATATAGTTTTTTGGTTTGAAATTACATTTAATTTAATGTATAAGGTTTTACATTTTTCTCCTAAATTTTATTATTCTTTTCTTACTTTTCACATTTACACTTTATCATATTTAAAATAATAACGACCAATATTTATTTTTAAACACCTCATACCTCTATGCTATATATAGTGGTCATTATTATGTGTTATAAATCAAGGAAACACTCTATCTCTAAATAGCACTATTGATGTTTTTCAATTTTTTTCTCAGTACTGCTTACCTAGTATTCACTATTTTTTATACGATAGGGTAAAGGTCATAGGTTTTGAAGGTCCCAAAACTTTTTACAAATGAGAGAAAGACGTGACATTGGCACTCAAATGGGATGCCTCTATCAGTGGTAATGAAGTAGGAAAGGCAAACACAAAAACCACAAGCCAATAACCAAAAATAAGCACAACCAAATAGCAGTTCCAACCATCCACAAGCAAGTTAGTTGTAGCTGGGGATGTTTCTGCAAAACATCTACCAATCTTCCACACATCCTCCGCATAATTTATAGCCTCAAAAATAAGGGATTTTCTACAATTTTTCAGCGGGCTTTCGCTAAACATCTGCATGGCCCCCTTGAACAAATGAACATGGTGGTAGTATTATGAGTTTGTTCTCTTATACCTTTTTTCTTTTTCTTTTTTTACTTTGATCCATTATCCCGAGTCAACAACTTTAGGGTGTATGGGTAGAGAAATTTCAATTGAGTTGAAGGGCTAGGGTTTGTCTTCTATAGATGCATCTACCTTAGGTTTTGCCCTTGGAAGAAGAATTACATTCTCTAGGACCATTGGCCTAAAGAAAGCTAAAATAATAGTTTTTGAAGCTAGATCTGGCTCCTCTCTCTCTGAGTCTTCTTCATGCAGGTCCTCCTCGGAGTCGCTTCTTTTGGAGTCGCTTCTAATAAAGTTATGTTCAGGGAGGTCGTCTTTCCACTGGGGGACTCGCATTTTATGCTTAGAAGAGTTACATTTTGAGGCCAAATGCCCTGTTTCGAAGCAATGTCGACATCGAAAAGGCAAGTTCTCATAATCTAGGAACTGATTCAAAATCCGATCTTGGACCTCAATTCAATTTTTTTTTTACAAAAATCTTCAGACCTTCAATATTAAATACCTAGTATTCACTATTGCGTTAAGTTTATATTTTAAATTTATATACAAACTCAATGATAAACAATTTTCAACATTAAAAAAGAGACTACTCGCTACACAATCCTTGATTTAAATATTTATTAAATAAATATCGACTTTCATAATTTAAAAAAAAATGATTTATTTTACATTTAATATTTTTTTTTAAAATGAAAAATAAAAAACCCTTAAACTAAGTTATTAATATATTAAAAAAAATATAATATATAAGATTAAGTTAAATTAAATTTAAGCCCCAACTAATGACAAGAAAATAAAGACGACACAGCCTGGCTGTTGGTAAAGATTCATAGGAGGTAAGATAACTTCAAACAGAATATGACGAATCTCTAATGATCTTGACACTTGGTCCCATAAACTATTTGATCTCGTGGACGTCATTAAAACTCATTTCATTTCTATCTAACAAAAATAAATATAAAAGAGAGAAAACACCTCCTATCGCAGAGAAAATGACTTACAACAAACAAAAGTCACCTCATACGTAATTGTCAAAGGCGTGGGACGGTGGGCTTGATTCCTCCGGCCTCATTTTTTATGATATTCCAAATAAAATAAAATAAAATATTAAAAAGCTTCTCGTCAAATGGCATACGTCACCGCTCATGTCACGTCCTTCAAAAAGCCGTGCTGGGCAAGGATTACTAAGAGGGAGGGAAGCTCAGTTCCAAATACAGCTGTCAGCCATGGACAACTCTGAAGCGCCCAATCAGAGGTAGTCACCTGGTTATCATGTTTTTTTTTTGGGTTTTTCTCCTTTTCAACGGCAAGTTTTTGGTATTTATTTGATTTCAGATGGTGGAAAGAGGACACAGTAGCAGTGGTAACAGGGGCCAACAAGGGCATCGGCTACGCAATTGTTCGTCAGTTGGCAGCGCATGGTATCCATGTCATATTAACAGCACGAGATGAACAGAGAGGAAAAACGGCAGCCAATACCCTGAATGAACAAGGGTTTCATAACGTTGTGTTCCATCAGCTGGACGTGAAGGATGCGTTGAGCGTCCATTCCTTTGCCAATTGGATGAAAGAGCATTATGGGAAACTCGATATCCTGGTAGTGTCTTATGTTCTGCCTTACTGTTCTCTTAATCAGGGGTTTTCCTCGTTCCAACCCGCTTGGGTAATCATGGTATTACTGATGTTCTGTTGAAAATGCAGGTTAATAATGCAGGAATAAATGGGGTTTCTGGAAGCTCAATCGAAACACTTTCTGAGACTTATGAAATGGCGGAGGAGTGCATTGATATTAACTACTATGGCACCAAAAGAATGGTAGAAGCTGTTCTTCCTCTTTTGAAGCTTACTAATCATCATGGTGGGGGTCGAATTGTGAATGTGGCTTCTCGTACTGGGGTCCTACAGGTAAGCTACTAAACCCTAACTCCATAAGATCGTGTGGGTTAGCTTTCACAGATGCTAATAAATCATTGTATAGATTTTTTTTATAAATATATATATTGAAATTACAAAATATAAGGTCGAAAAAGATATAATAAAAAATAATGATAATACCTAGGAATGTAGCAGTGTATTTATTTTAAACTTAATTGTTAATTTCTGTGTCAAAAAGATATATATCATATGCCACAGTATATGATCATACATTTATATATATTTATATTTGTTTGACATTTTGGTATTAGCATATTCCAAGCGATACTTTGAGGCAAGAATTGAGCAATCCCCATGATTTGACTGAGGAGAAAATAGATGCATTCCTCCAGAGTTTTTTGAAGGATTTTCAACAGGGACTTTTAAAAACTAAAGGTTGGCCTGTTCCAGTTTCAGCGTACAGCGTTTCTAAGGTTGCTCTTAATGCTTACACTCGTGTTCTTGCACAGCAACATCTCGATATGTATGTTAATTCTGTTCGTCCGGGGTTTGTAAAGACTGATTTAACTCTCAATCAGGGAAACTTGTCAATTGATGAAGGTGCAAAGGGCCCTGTTATGGTGGCCTTACTCCCTGTAGGTTCACCTTCTGGAGAATATTATAATGAAACAGAAATTTCAAGTTTTTAAGACTTACCTAACACAGAGAGTCCTTAAGTAGAAATGATTCTTACACATTTTCTCAATATTCCACTAGTTTTATATCCTTTTGTCCTTTAGAACCCTGGGTTTTGTATATTTAAGAGGAAAACAGTTCGAAAATATAGTTTCACTTTTAAAATTGAAAAGGTTGAAATGGAATACAACCATATTGGGTATGATATGATGTATTGCAACTTAATTTTGGTAGTATAAATTAATATATCACTACTCTACAATTTAAGTTTAATAATTATAAAGATTAAAAATATGTATTTGTTTCAATTATTTATGGTTTATTGTTTATCTACATTGGATAAGGAATTTGTTGGAGAACATAATAATTTGTAAAAATTTAATGTGTTATAAAAGAAAGAAATTTAATTTCAACGATTATTGTATAAAATATTATTGTAAATTTATAAGGAAACAAACCATGAAAAAAGAGAGTGAAAAATAAACAAAGCGGGAACTACATATAATTATCTTTAAAAGGACATGTGATATGCTATCTTTGAGAAGAGATGTGAGATTTTATCTATTAAAAAATATGTAATGTCTTTATTCCATGCTATCACAAATAAAAGGCAAAAATATCTAATAATATATGTGAAGTTGCTTCTCTTAGTTATGTATGTTACAAAGTGTTAGGGATACCTAAGAAGATATGAGATAGTACAAGGTGTTAATGGTTTATTATATCTGATTGATTTCACTTACACGATAGTCACAACATGGGAACTCTTGTTAGTGTGGAACCGAGCTTGTAAGATAACCTCTAAAGAAATTTTTTTTATCTTTGTAGTTTTAGTGTTAACCTACGTAAATTATAGCTACTCTTAATGTAATAAATAATGCATTGAGAAAGTAAAAAGGAAGATAAATACTGAAAACAAAAGTGGGGTAGTGATGCACTAGAATAAAAAGTACGTTGCTTCCTTATTTTATCAAACAAGAGCTATCACTATACATGAAAGAAATTAAACACAAATTAAATAAACTATGTACAAAGGAAAATATATAATTCATATATGAACACGGAGTTACAATCTCAAGACAATATCTAGGGTGAAGAAAACTAAGATCCATGATAATTTTAATCAATTCTTAAAAATATGCATAATTTCATTTTAGTTGAATAAAAAAGCTTAAAGTAATCTTACAAAGAAAACACTAAAAATCAGATATCACAAATAATAGAGAATTTAATTAATATTTAAGGAATCAAATTTCTTACTTAAAATATCTATTTATAATTTATATATATAAAAAAGGAATTAAACACTATCCATTGATGAGTACAGGGAAATCAATGCTTTCATATTTCCATTTATAAGTTACTAAATTATGCCTAAATAACTTTGCTCAATACTCAATCTCTCTCGGCCTATTGCTCTTTGTAGCAATCCCTTAAGCTAGCTCAACATGATCTCATTAAATAATTTTGCATATCCCACTAGTTTAATTGGAACAACCCATGACATCTTTATGAACTATGCTCCTCTATATTTTTTAAGAAAGATAGGTTTGATGGTTTTTAATCCTTTACATAGACAATAACAAATACCTACAAAAGTAACTTGGTCATTAAATGCTCTGATCCAAGTTGGTAAAGATTTTAATTATTTGTTAGAGGGGTGTAGCTCTTGGAAAACTTAGCAATTTATAGTAGTTAAAGTACTACTCCCACTAATTAAAATAGATTTCACTTGAAAGGTCTAACAAAGAAATTTCCATCGGATTGTAATTTGCAGAAAATGGTCAACTATAGTGAGATATAATATCACGATCAACTCCCTATATTTCCTTTCTTTCTTCTTCATCCTCGATGAGGATCAGACTATTTGAGATTAGTGTTGGGAGACGGATCTAACAATCTGAGATATTTGAGATTAATGGCTTTATCCATCTTATTCAAAACAGTAAGCTTGAGCCTTTTAATTAAATTATGGGTCGAGCAACTAGATATTAATTCCATGGGATTGTTCTAACGAGATGAGATCAATGCTAAATACCGTTATTGTATTGCTCACATTTTCCATGTGTCTCATTTAACACTTCAATTCTTTGTGTCCCATCCTTTGCATTTTATAAGCTTAAATCATATTTCCTTTGATCAAACAGTGGAAGATTAGTGCTATGGGCTCGGTCCAACCACATGAGGGGTTTTTAATGAATAAGATCACATGGATATATTTATTCAGCTCATGTTAATTGATAAAATAATATCCAAAAATGTGAGATCAATGCTGAAGGGATTTAATTTTAGGTAAGGTAAATAGTCATAGGCCTAAAATTTTAATTATTTAAGCTAACTAAATCAAAACAATAAAAATGAATATGAGTGCATGCATAGCTCCTTTTTTATAATAGGTGGGCTAAATGGATTCGAGTGGAAAATCACTTGAGATATTCAATGTTGTAGATATTTATTTATATGCGTTGGATATTCGTTTTTTTTTCCGAAGCTTATAACCTTCTAAGTAGTTGAGCTTATTTCCAAGAGAACTTGAAATCTATCTTATTAAGGGGTTAAACTCATTTAACATTTTGGAGGCTTTCAATGACATGTTTCCTGCTAAAATTTAAATTCAAGTGTACCATGTTCTATCTATTGTGAAGGGATACAATCTGAAAATGTTTAAAAACTGGAAAACTTCTTAAAGTTTCATATTTCAGAATAATATCATGCTATAAATATTTGAGGACTGTGATATATTTTGAATTACTTCCCATGCAGAAATGTGTGTCGTTTCTCCATATGTTCTCTATAATGCCCCTTTTCTTCTATTTTCGATATGGCAAGGTTGTTCTTAAGTTTATTTAAACTCTATTTTCATGAATTATTTCACCTTCGATTTATGTTTTTTTTTTTCTCTATTTTATCAAATCATTTGTCCTCGTGTCTTTTCAAGGAATTCAAGATATATGCATATAATATATTTGAGATCAATTTTTATATTCATTAAGTGATGATGAGACACTTAGCTTTCTTATTTGTTATGCAGTTCTTTCTTGATTTTATAACTATCTTTTTTTATTCTGTAACCACCTAATTTATTTATATTATTTAAATTAGATTTCTTCAAGATTGAAACACACATGCAAATAATTATTTAAAAGTGTAGACATTATTTATGAATTATATAGAACTTGAGTCTCTTAAACTTGGCAAATACACATCATAGATGTACCTTCAGCTTCTAGACCTTTTCTGATATCAAAATATTTTCATGCACTATTTCTCTGTACCTATTCACTTACCTCTTAATCCAACCAATGCCATTCTTATGATCTAGGCCTTCTACCTTTCCCTAAATGTTATAAACCTACATATCTTCCATATCTACAAGTTCTGGACATGTACCTAATTTTATGCTTCTCAATCATTTATGTTCCAATCAGACAACTACCTTGACGTAAATGTCTTGACTTGATGCAAGTTCTCTAAAGTCATCCAATTTACAAATGAAATATATTTCTATGGTTGGCCTAAGTGCTTAATGTGAGATATTCTCTAAAAGGATTGGTATAAATAGAAGATCATTTCTGATTGATTCCTCACCTAACATAGACTTAAAAAAAATTTACCTACTCACAAGAAAACTTACCAAAGGCATTCAATTAAGCACTCAAGTGAGAAATTTTTTCCTATTTTCTCCCATTTCCACATCAGTCATAGGGACAACACATTTACATGTCTAAAGTACTGAAGGAGTATCCCATTAACCACATTTATTAAGTTACAAGCTAGGTCACTGTTGTACTTTATTATCAAACATGGAATTATAAACATACAAGTAAATATGTAGGGGATAAAAATATAAGTCTGAAGACCTCTTCAAAGTATTGACTATGTAGGCAATGATCATTGATAGAGGTATCTTTGAGGTAGATCAACACCATATGCCCACTAACCCATTTTTACTACAACCAATATGAAGATAAAGAACTAGGGTATAATTTTTTGATAAAAAGCGATAGTCCATGACGTAGATCTGAATGTACAAAAAAAAAGGTGACATATAACCCAAAAGAATCTAGTTGGTCGCATCCAATTTTAGTATTTATTTCATACTAGACACCTACATTCAATCTAGGAAAAAACATCGATATAACAATCCTAAATTGATAGAAGTGTTTGTGGCTACAAAGTTTCAATTTTTAAAATTAGGTGAGTGATCTATGATGAACACATGTTTATACTAAGAGGGGGTGAATTAGTATAAGGTAATATTTTACTTTTTCAAATTGATAATCACAATAATATCAATCACACAATATCAAAATTTAAGAACACAAGATTTATGTGAAAACCCTTTTAGGAGAAAACCACAGAGAAAAGGAGTACTTGTATCTACTATCCAAATCTAGACACAAATAAAATTATTCTTATAAAATTTGTAGGCACCAACCTACTAGAGACACCAATCCTCACTTCTAAGCACTTACTTAGTAAGAGACACCAATCTCTTATATTAGGAAGCTCCAACCTCCAAATGAACTTCTTCAATGAATGATGATCAATTGATTTCCCTTCTTAAAGATCTTTTTGATGATATACAATTCATAAATTTGATGCAATCATTTTCATATACTTTCCTTTTCAAATCTGCATATATTCCCCCTTTCAAATTTGTTTATAACATATTCATATATTTGATGTTATACTTCAAAAATATTCTCTTAATTTGATTGATTTATCATTTTTTGGCTTATAGATGATGCAACATTTCACGCAAATGCTCTCCTTCACAAATCTGCTTACTAATATTTTACATGTATCTCTGCTCAAATTCAAATGATATAACATTGCATTAATTACTATTTCTCTTATCTCCAACTCACCTACCTTATATACCACATCACACCTCTTCTTGAAATGAGGTGATCTTTCCAAAAGGTTTGACCTCTTTTTATAATGCGTATTTCTCCAATGTAGGTGCCAAAATATGGGTTGACCTGTCTTTACAATTTTAGATTTAAAATATAATAAGTGTGACCATAAATATAGCATTGCCATGAATTAGAAGGTCGAGCAACATGTAGTCATATTAAAATATAATAAATATTTTTCATGAAAACCTCATGGTCGACCATCATTTGCATAAGTAAATATTAATTTCCCATGGAATTATTAATTTCTTTGATATCAATGACAACATTTTTCATAATCCCCCCCCGTTATCAGTGATGGCAATCTTGCATAGAAATAACCTGTGAATATAGTTAGAACATAATACTCCCCATGTCTCTATTGCTCCCCCTATCTCTATTGCTCCCCCATTATCTACTTCTCCCCCTTTGACATCAATGGAAAAGAAATGTTTATTATACTTCTATCCACAAATAGATCATGATAAAATCCAAGTCATCTTCTTCAACATTCAAATTATATTTTCTCATTATTGTATCTACATATAAATCAACATAAAAATCATCATGGAAACCCATAAGCATATCTTCTAATGGTTCTTTTTCCTTCACTTCACTATATGGTAACTTTATAATATGCAGTATACTACTACCACATCATTCTCTTTTCTTGTCTTCATGGCATAAAACAAAACTTTTCCACTGCTTCTATAATAGCATTCTCAACCCTTCTACTTACCTTTTCCATCTCTTCACAATGCCTTATAAGCATATTACTCAACTCTTTACCACTGAATACATTTTCAATATAAGTTTCCCCATTATGGAAGGTCCATCCTTTGAAGCCTTAATTTCACCAACCTTTGTTACTGCTATATATTCATCTACATAAACTATTTTCACCTCCTTAAGCACTATATACATGCCTTATGCAAACAAATTTGTACTTTCATTTATCAAGTATAAATAAGGAAATATTTCACTATAAAAAGTCTCCTCTTTTATATTCAGTCTCTTATGTTTCCTAAAATAAAATTCCATATATACATGTTGTTGTTACTCATGTGGTATGTGTGTAGTCAATATCCTATAGTCCTTTAAGATGTGCTTGATTTTATAATTTGTAACATTTCTCATGGATAAACTATTAAAGCTGTAAAGCCTCCTTATCTTATTTATCTTTCTCTTGCGTCCTTTTCCAAAAAAATTAGGTTCTTCCTTTTACGTGCCAAGGGTATTCACCTTCTCGTTGTGTCTAGGAGGTTCTACAAAACCACTTCTACATAAGTGTGTTTTATTTCCATAGTTATTGCACTTATAGCATATAACATTGCAATCCACTAAGGGAACAAATGAATTATAATTCCTACTTGAAAACCCATAAGAAATCATATTCTTGTTCCAAAAAAAATGTCTTGCACGAGTCCTACAGTCTATTGCTTTATGACCAAAGTGATTATATGAGAAATAATACCCAAAGAAAGAGTTTTGAAACCTAGTCATGTGCACCTACCTTGGAGGAAAGGACTTTCTGAATTTGTCCTTGTTATCTTTTGGAGGAGTGCTTGTTTTCTATGGGACTTGATTCTCTTTCTTTGTGCTGATAGGAATTTTGAGAATATTTACATAGCTTTTTGTCTTTCTCTCATTTGCCTTATTTGGCGGCTCTTTGTGATATTATTTATTGGCCATCTAATTTTCTTTATATCCAAGACTAGTCTTTATAAATGGTGACCTCTGCTCATTTATAATTTCATTTTAATATATCGGTACTCTTCTCAAATTTTAGGCTTTTGTTCAGTGTAGTGGTTGTTTTCTATAGTTCCTTCCTCAAGGAAACAATTTTAGACTCTGGCCCCTCACAATTTTCTTCTATTTTTTTTTAATTAGATTCTCATCTCATCTTCAATATTTTTTGCATCTTAAATTTGAATCTTGAGGTTGATAATCATATTTTCTAATTCCTCAAGACATTGTGACATTTTTTCCTTAGATTCACAAACCTCTTGAAGCTATATAATTTTTTATTCAAGTTATTCTTCTTAAGTTTCTTGATTTCACTTAGGGAAAAAATGAGTTATTCTTCCAAATATACTTCTCCATCTATTTCAACATTCTCTTCCCTTTCTGACTCCTTTTCTTTTTTTATTTGTCTTCACTTTCCAAACTATCATCTTTTGTTTATATTTCCAAGAATAATATCTCTTCTCTATCACTAGCAGAGAAGATATCTTCAGATGAACTACATTCCTCTACGGAATAGAGACTTATCTTGTGCTTTTGAAAGCTCTTCTTTTTCTCAGGTTTGCCTTGTTTGTGGCCTTTTTTATGTTGATAATGTTTTCCACCTTTCTTTATATTATGTTATTCTTCCTCATAACTATTTTCATTTTTTACATATGGGCATTTGGCTACAAAATGTCCTAACTTTCCACAATTAAATAATTTAAAAGACAACTTACCTTTGTACTTGTTGGATCCTTTCTTCAGCTTCTTCATAAAATGAGCTTCTTTTTCATCTGATTCATTATTGGAACTATCATTTGGCTCGAGATATTTATTCTTCATTTTATTTAAGGCTTTGAAGGCTACCTCTCATTTAGATTATTTCTCCTTTTTGTTCCTTATTTCATATGGCGTGAGGATCCCATGCAATTCATCCATAGTTAATTTATCCAAGTCCTTCATTTACTAAATAGCTGAAAGTTTTGCATCAAATCTTAAGGGAAGTGACCTTATCACCTTTTACATGATCATTGGCTCTTTAATTTTTTCATCAAGTCCTTTCATGGTATTTACAATTTCATCCACATGAAGCAGATAGGCTGCAATGTTTTTTTCATCCTTCATTTTCAAACTTTCAAATTATCTTCTATGTGTTTGAATCTTAGTTTCATTTACCTTGTCATCTCCTTCATAAATGTTTTTTATTTTTTCCCAAATCTCTTTTGCCGATTCAAAGTGCATGACTTTGATAAACTTCGATTCTGATAGACCACACAAAATTGCATTCATATCTTTTGCATTATTTTCACTCACTTTCTTTCCCACTGGATCTATTGGTGGAGATACATATTTGCTCACAACTAATTGTAAAATATCAAAGCCAAGATCCATTAGGTAAGTGCACATATTTATGCTCGATAAGGCATAATTAATTCCATTGAACAATGAATCCATGTTGGAGGAGAATCCTTCTTGATAGGTCATGTGTGCTCTTGAGATTTACCTTCTAGCGATTAGGTTATATTTAAAGGAACCTGCTCTGATACTAATTGATGACCACACACTTATACTAAGAGGGGATGTGAATCAGTATAAGATAATATTTTACCTTTTCAAATTGATAATCACAATAATATCAATCAACCAACAACAATAATTAAGAACACAATATTTATGTGGAAACCCTTTAGGAGAAAATCACAGAGAAAATGATTTCTTAGATCTACTGTCTATATTCAATCACAAAAAAAAATCTTCTTACAAAATTTGTAGGCACCAACCTACTAAAGACACAAATCCCTATCTCTAAACAATTTGTATGCACCAACCTAGTAGAGACACCAATCCCCACTACTAAGCACAAACTTACTAAGAGGCACAAATCTCTTATATTAGGAAGCACCAACCTCCAAATGAACTTTTTCAATGAATGATGATCAATTAATTTCCCTTCTTAATGATCTTATTGTTGATGATACACACTTCACAAATTTGATGCAATCATTTTCATATACTTTCCTTTTCAAATATACATATATTCCCACTTTCAAATATGATTAAAACATATTCATTTTTTTTTATACTTCAAAAATTTGCTCTTAATTGGACTGATTTATCATGTTTTTTGCCTATAAATGATGCAATATTTCACACAAATTCTCTCCATAACAAATCTACTTGCCAATATTTTACATGTATATCTACTCAAATTTGAATGATATTACATTACATTACTTATTATTTCCCTTATCTCTAACTCACCTTCCTTGTATACCACATCACACCTCTTCTTGAAAGGAGCTGATCTTTTTAAAAGGGTCAAACTCTTTTTATAATGCTTATTTCTTCATTGTAGGCACCAAAATATGGGTTGGCATGTATTTACAAATTTAGATTTAAAATATAATAAGTGTGGCCATAAATCCAATGTTTCCATGCATTATAAGGTCGGTCAGTATGCAGTGATGTTAAAATATAATAAATATTCTTCATGAAATCTGCATAGTCAACCACCATTTTCATAGGTAAATATTAATTCCCTAAGGCATTATTAATTTCTTTGACATTAATGACAACATTTTCAACAATCTAGTATCCAATTCCAATCTACTTTCTACCTGTTCTAGATTCATATTTGTATTAGCATCAAAACCGACTAAGTATTTTATTTTTAGTATCTTTGTAATATCTAACATACTTGTAGTTTTTATTTTTAGCATATCTCAATATAATAAATTCAATATATGTTTTATTTGAGTTTTGCAATTAATTAACTTGCTATAGAGATAGTTTATCACCCTTGTGCACTAAGCTATCTCTAACCCTTTAACCCTATATTTCCTAATCTAATTTTTTAGGTTAAACATTTGGTGAACCAACCTTTGGTTCCTAAAACCCTATATATTGATCTAGGGTTTCATATTTCTCTGTTGCTGATTTTTGATTTCCAATTCAAAAGGGACACATGAATTAAAAATAAGCATTCAATTTATTATAAATATGTGTAATATGGATGCATCTATAGTCTATTTTAGTGTCCAATTTATAATTATAGTTGTGGTTTGTTACTATGATTGCTTAAAAAGATATTTGCCTCAATGAAATAAGTAAATTCGTTAATACATGAAAGGGTCTTAAGTCAAAAGCAACACTTCATCTCTCTTAATAATTCATTCTGTAATGTTATAGAACTGGTATCCATATGACAATGTGTATGATCTCAAATATTTGTTACACCTAGATCTTATTCGAGTGACATATACCATCCCACACCCATTATTTTTCCATGGCTTATATTGGATTTTGTGGTCCATGTTATCACTACTCAAAAAGGTAAAAGTGTTCAACCTAATCTTCCACTTTTTGATATAATAATAGGTTCCTCCTAAGTCAAATCTTGTGATCAAATCTAAGGGATTTGACTTTGTTGACCAATTTAGAAACACACATGCTAAGATTTCCATTCTTTAACCTATAAATCAATCTACTATCTAATTAGATATCCTATGTGAATAATTGTGTGAAACCCAAGTTTTGATTGATATTGAACTAGCTTATTTTGTAAATATCATGCAATATATCATGCAAGATATCAAAAATAATTAAAAACTAATCACCTTTGATCTAGCATATTTATTGTCTAAAGATGTTATTTACTATGCATAATGAGGGTATCAAAAGGGTGCTCATTGATAATGGATTAGACTTCTACATTTATAGCATAAATTTCCTAATAACCATGGGTATTAGTACCAACCTTATTCAATTATCCTTTATGAATATCAAAGTATTTGATAATTCACATAGTCCATGAGTCGACCAAATCACATTGAATTTGACATTGGGGCCAAAAATAGTTCCAAATTTTTTTCAGGTAATGTCTTAATCATTACATTCTAATTTTCTTCTAGGTAGACCTTGCATAAATACTATGGACGATGTCCCATATACTTTACATCAGTGTTTAAATTTCATACATAATGATACCTTATTGACAATGCTTACTGATGATAAACCTTTTAGATTTTACAAAAGGATACATTTTGATACAAAAGGTATTTTTATAGTGGTTCCTCCTACACAATATATTCCTCTTGAGAGTATCCAAACTTATGAAATGGGAAACTCAAGTACAGTGGATCCATTATCCCCAAATTAAGATAAGTCACTAAACACTGAAATGCACATAGATGTGTTAGGTTGTGGAGCTAAAAGCTTCAACCTTTGCAAACTGAGGAACAGATGGTTGCTGAGTTCTACAGGAACCGGCGTCGGCAGCAGGACCGACGTCGGCAGAGACCAGTGCAGAAGGCCACCGGCGATGGCAGGAAGTCGGCCGACGTCGGCAGAACCAGACAAGCAGGGACCGACGTCGGTCGCCTGTGTGTTCCAGAAGTGTTCGTTTCACGGACAGTTAGTTAAGTGAACGATGAGTTTGCATGTTAAGACCACCCAGAGTCTTGGGCTGCGAGGATAATTGTCTAAATTAAGAGTCTAAGTTATTGTTTGAGTTAGGGATCTATTTATAGACCCATTGGCATGTATTGTTTAAGGTATGAGATAGAAAGGAAGAGTTCCTTCTAGTTGTAAGATCTGTGAGTTGCAGGTTGTTGCAAGCTCATTGGGGATCTACATGTAAGTTTGGTCTTTGAATTGCAGGTTGCAGGTTCATGAGAGATCAGCTTGAAGTGCTATAGAGTGCTTGGTGTACCGGCAGGGTTATTACTGACTGGTTGGTGAGGTGAACACCAATTCTGTGTGTGAGTTGGTTGTTGGGACCGTTTTTTGTGTAGGAGAGTGTGTGTGAGAAGAATTACTGTACACTTGAGGTGTGGCGAATCTCTGTAAGGTGAAAGAGTGTGGCGGCTCTTTGATGTATTCTTTTCTGTATAGTGTTAATACAAGATAGTGTATTGTCTCTCATATTCTGTGCTATTGGTGAATTCTAGTTACTTGTGTTTCTGGTTATTTTTGCATATTCAATTGCTTATATTTGGTAATCATACTGTGCTCTTTCTGAGGAGCAAGATCCTAACGGGTGGAATTAGAACAGGTGTGTTTGTTCTTGGATTTACCTCCACCCCCCTCTCCCAACAAGTGGTATCAGAGCTTTTGGTTGGGATACTAACAGATTGGTGTAGATCTGGGTAGTGTGTTTTGATTACATGTTACTCACAGGGCTTCTGTTTGAGTGGGAGTTGAGCAATGGCAGAAAATAATCAACTACGAATGGAAAAGTTTAATGGCAAGAACTACCAATTATGGAGGATGCAGATTGAGGACTATCTGTATCAGAAAGATTTGTACTTACCATTGGGTGGGGTTGCTAGCAAACCCTTGGATATGAAAGATGAAGAATGGGAGGTTCTTGATCGGAAGGCTCTGGGATCTGTTAGATTGAGTCTTGATTCATCTGTGATTTCCAGCTTATCACAGTGTAAGACAACGGTGGAGTTGATGAAATCTTTGGCAAATTTGTATGAAAAACCCTCTGCTTCTAATAAGGTATTTCTTATGAAGCGTTTATTTAATTTGCAAATGTTGGAAGGTGGATCTGTTCATAGCCATCTTAGTGATTTCCATGGTTTGGTAAACCAGTTAAGTTCAGTGAATATTGTATTTGATGATGAACTTAGAGCTCTCTTAATCTTGTGTTCATTGCCTGAAAGTTGGGAAGGTTTGGTAATGGCAGTTTCTAATACTGTGTCTCCTTCAAAAGTCTTAAAAGTAGATGATGTTGTGAGTGTGATCTTGAATGAAGAGATACGCAGGAAAAGCACAGGTGAATCATCTGGAGATGCTTTGAGTGTTGAAGGAAGAGGAAGGCCAAGAGAGAAGACAGAGCGTGGGAGATCAAGGTCGAAGATAGGCAAAAGATCCAAGTCCAAGTATGGCAGAATAACCTGCTGGAAATGTGGAAAGCAAGGGCACTTAAAGAGAGATTGCAGATCGGGTGAAGATCAGCATGAAGGACATGGAGAAGAAGTAGATGTTACGGGTTACGTTGCACAGGATGCTCTGGTATGTTCTTTAGATAAAGTAGAATCTTGGGTATTAGATTCAGGTGCCTCTTTTCATGCATCCCCACATAGGGAATTTTTTCATGAGTATGTCCAGGGAGACTTTGGAGAAATTTGTGTAGGGGATGGTAAGCCTTGTCAGATTGTTGGCAAAGGCAAAGTGAAGCTGAAATTGCAGACAGGTGACACATGGGTGTTAAAGGAGGTCATGCATGTCCCAGTTCTAAAGCGGAATCTAATTTCTGTTAGAAGTTTGGGTGAAGAGGGTTGCACAGTAACTCTCATAGCGGACTCTTGGAAGGTTACCAAGGGTACACTTGTTGTAGCTAGAGGTAAGAAAGTAGGTACGCTTTATCTATCTACTTGTTTTACTGATTCTCTTTCTGGGTTATCTACTTCAGCTATAGATTCAGAGATGTGGCTTGATAGGCTTGGTCACATAGATAAGAAGGAGATGCTGGTTCTTGAGTCAAAGAGTATGCTTTCGGATTTGGAAGGCATGGATCGTGGTTTCTGTATGCAGAAGAAGAAGGTGAGGTTTCTTGAGGAATCCGATGTTAGTGACAAGAACGGGAAAGCCTTGGTTTTCAAGGAGAAAGTGACGGACAGAGTTCAGCATAAGGTGCAGAGGAATTCTGAGCAGAGCAAGGGTGATTTGGACAAGGTTTTGATCCAAAAAGAGCTCGCGAGAAAAAGTCAGGTCTCACAAGAAAAACATAGAGACCGACGTCGGCAGGAAAACCAGCGTCGGTGTCCAGACAGGGACCGACATCGGCTATGTGCATCCCGACGTCGGTGACTCAGGGCAGAAAAGGACCGGCGTCGGCCAGGGGAAACCGACGTCGGCAGGGAGGCATTCGTAGGGAACCGACATCGGTCAGCTGTAGACTGAGATGTGACCGGCATCGGTTACTGAGATGAATTTTGGGTGGACAGCGAGTTGTCATGGAGTCTCAAGCGCCCATATGGAGGACTGAAGGTGTAAGTAAGTTCTTAAATTCATCATTTCCCTTCTTTACACTACTTGTTGCTCACTTATGGCATAGGACCAAGAAGTTGTTGAAGAAGCAGAACAGGTAGATCCAGGAAACAGTGGGAGCTTGGCATGGATGAGGATGTGATTCCTTGGAGGAGAACCAAACAGGTGTTTTGGGTAGTGTTGCCAGCTGGAAGTAAGCACTGAGAGACGAATGGATGTTGAGGATGAAGAAGAGCGGAAATGGATACGTGAGATGGAAGATCAGGGTATATGATCTTGTATTAGCTGTAGGACAATGGAGGTTTGATCATTGTGTTTCTCTTTACCAGGATGGATAATATTAGCTACATTATCCTATTTTCTGTATGATGTGCTTGTTGCAGGGTTACATATACAGGTATTGCTGAACTAAAGGTAAAGCTAGTTCAGGGGTTTGTCATGGAGAATCTGGGAGCAGCAAGATTCTTTGGCATGAGTGTGTTCTAGAGACATGGAGGTTTTGTTGACTTTGTTTCAGGATGATTGTGTGAAGACGGTTAGCACGCCGATAGTTAGACAGTTCATAGAACAGGTGTCTTGATTCACATAATGAGGTTGAGTGCATGGTATGTACTAAACCTGAGTTTTCCCAAGCAGTGGGAGTTGTCACAAGTTTGGAGTCAATCCGGGAGAGTAATACTGAAGGGCAGTTCAATGGGACCAGCAGCAGGTGCACATGCTATGCAGGGTCAAGTTCTTTTTTCTACATGGTTGTAGATGCGGATGTGGCAAGTAATTTGGATGACAGGTTTTGCACCACGGATTTTGTGGTGGTTGGTCTTCAAGAGTGATCTTGAGGAGGGATACAAAGCCAAGGGAACAAACTAGACGGTGTACAGGTACAGGTACAGGTTGCAGCTGTTTATCTCCAAGTGGGAGATTGTTAGGTTGTGGAGCTAAAAGCTTCAACCTTTGCAAACTGAAGAACAAATGGTTGCTGAGTTCTACAGGAATCGGCGTCGGCAGCAGGACCGACGTCGACAGAGACCAGTGCAGAAGGCCACCGGCGACGGCAGGAAGTCGGCCGACGTCGGCAGAACCAGACAAGTAGGGACCGACGTCGGTCGCCTGTGTGTTCCAGAAGTGTTCGTTTCACGGATAGTTAGTTAAGTGAATGATGAGTTTGCATGTTAAGACCACCCAGAGTCTTGGGCTGCGAGGATAATTGTCTAAATTAAGAGTCTAAGTTATTTTTTGAGTTAGGGATCTATTTATAGACCCATTGGCATGTATTGTTTAAGGTATGAGATAGAAAGGAAGAGTTCCTTCTAGTTGTAAGATCTGTGAGTTGCAGGTTGTTGCAAGCTCATTGGGGATCTACATGTAAGTTTGGTCTTTGAATTGCAGGTTGCAGGTTCATGAGAGATCAGCTTGAAGTGCTATAGAGTGCTTGGTGTACCGGCAGGGTTATTACTGACTGGTTGGTGAGGTGAACACCAATTCTGTGTGTGAGTTGGTTGTTGGGACCTTTTTTGTGTAGGAGAGTGTGTGTGAGAAGAATTACTGTACACTTGAGGTGTGGCAAATCTCCGTAAGGTGAAAGAGTGTGGCGGCTCTTTGATGTATTCTTTTCTGTATAGTGTTAATACAAGATAGTGTATTGTCTCTCATATTCTGTGCTATTGGTGAATTCTAGTTACTTGTGTTTCTGGTTATTTCCGCATATTCAATTGCTTATATTTGGTAATCATACTGTGCTCTTTCTGAGGAGCAAGATCCTAACGGGTGGAATTAGAACAGGTGTGTTTGTTCTTGGATTTACCTCCACCCCCCTCTCCCAACAAGATGCACATCAAGAACAAGAACCAATACCAAAGTAATCAATGATACCAAAACTAAAATCACCTCTAATGTTTGAGCTTTCTTTATTGGTCAATATTGAGCAACAAGATGGCCATGTTTTAGATTAATATGATAGTGATGATGATGTCGCCTATGACATGATAGATGAGAAAAATGTACAAGATAAATTTTGATCCACTTGAGCATATTTTTAAAAACCTATTTAAACCTATAGGTATTGGTATATATAAACTAAACTCATCTTCAAAGGATACATAACCAAATTAGGATAAGGGAAAAACACACGTAAAAAATGGGCACATAAATGCTTGTTATTCTATGCATCCCTATTTGATACACACTTTGAGGGAACCTTACAAATGTCAAATGCAACTATATCATATGAACAACATGGAGGATTCTCAAAAAGGTCCACAATAAATTTTACATCTTTTAGAAAACTAAGATGCTCTTGATACAATACTTTGTATGTTACTTGTGCATCACATGATATCTTTACCTCCTAACAAGCATAAATCAAGCAACAAACCTATTCCTAAAGAGGGATTACCATATTCTAACTATTGTCAAATAAGTGATCATTATATAAATCACTGTAAGGCATTAAAGAACCAAAATTTGAAATACAAGAATGAAGAACAAATGCAAATTGTGTATAAAACATAGAAATGACCAAATAATCTTTTTTTCAAAAGATAACAATCCTTCAAAGCAAAAAAATCATGAAAATGTAACCATTACTGCAAATATTAATGGGGTACATTGCTTGCATCTCAAGGCTGATGTAACTAATTGGGAAATAGATTGTATTATTACAGCATTACAATAGTTGGGACATAATGTGTGTGTGTGTGTGTGTGTGTGTGTGTGTGTGTGTGTGTGTGTGTGTGTGTGTGTGTGTGTGTGTGTGTGTGTGTGTGTGTGTCTTATACGCTACTCACCAGCTTTTCCAAAATATCTTGGGTATATCATATTAGCCATTGCATATTACCCAAAGGTAGTATACCTTGATATATGGGCAATAAACCAACAACAATAATTTAGTTTGCATATTGGACAATAATGGTTAACTGATATGAAATCAATTGTTAGTATTAAAAAGTAATGTCTTATTTTTCAACATGACTTCAAATAGGTTCATATACCATATAAAAAATATGGGGGACATGTCCCTACAATTATTGGTAGGGAGTTACCAATAGACACAACACTTTTGGCACTTACGCAATATAAACAATTTTGGTAAGAAAGGCCTCCATGTAGTATATTGGCTCCTGAATTGGAAGACTTATTATACTAAATAGTTTTAAATATTCCAAAAGATACCAAAAAATAAAAAAATAAATAAAAACTTCAAAAATACTAATATATGTTCAACATTTACATGTTCTCTTAGTTCCTTGGCATATATGTTATTGGTTCCATTTTGATAGATGACATATCAGTATTTTATATATACATATGTATCACACATATTTTAAATGTGGCACAGGAATACACATATACATTATCTATGCACTTTTAGATGTCCTCTACTCATGTCATGTGGACATTAGGGGAATCCACTTTTTTGATCACGATGCATCTAGGTTATATCATTATATAATTATTCTAAATTATCATGTTTATGCTTATGTAATTACACATGCCTTTATCCATGCTTATATATTTTGTAGTGTAAAAGATATGCTAGGTAATTAATTTTTTTTTCTAACACGTATTACCTAGGTACTAGTATGATATGCTATGCTATTTGTTTATACTTTTATTTTATGCACTTCCTTGAGTGTCTTGTTTTAGTTGCTTGATTATTTGAATATGATTCATTTTTTATGGATCCCATGAATTTGTGTTTATTTTATATTTGAATATGTCATCTCTTATTGTATGTTTTTGTTTGAATGTCATTATTGATTTTAAGGACATTTTGCTAAGTCACATCCCTTCGATTATGTAGCATTTAAACATGCCCCTTATTTCAAGTCACGTTAAACCATTTTATTTTTATTTCCTTTTGAGATCTCTTGTATGTGTGCTTTTTTGCTTGTTGATCTTATATTTTTACTATATAGATGATTTCATGATCTACATCATGCATCTTATGACTTCGTGTGATCACATTATTCATGATTCAATGATATATCTACCTAGACATGATCTTTCTATATGTCAATTGCTTCACACATAGATTATATAGTTGTCTTATCCTCTTGAGGTAAGATGAATACCATTTTCTACTTACCCTCACCTCAAAATGGGGAGTATATTAGTGGGGGCATGCCATAAGGGAATGACTTCTAGATTTATTCACAAACTCAGATTGTAGTGGGGGTATGTTTTGAAAACATGTTCTAAACACTTGTCATACTTTCAAATTTAGTGGGGCATGTTTTGGAAACATGTTCTCCACACTTATTCAATATTCATCATACCAAAATTACAATGGGGGCATGTTATGGAAACATATTCTCTACACATACACTGTGATTTACAGTTTTGGTAGAATTCTATACATTAGTACCATTGGTATACATAGTTTTAGCATGACACATATTTAAGGAGCATATGTTATGAAATATGCACCTAATATTAAAAAATCAAATCAGTTTCAATTTCAAACACTTTTATGGACTATCATCACCCATGAGGTTAGAATTTTATGGACTGTATTGAGTCAATTTACTAAAATAGTTTCTTCATTTTTGGTATGGTTGAGGTGATTATATCAATCAATCTTGTAAATTTTATACATGCTGGACTTGATTACATCATTCAACCTCCCAATTTTATAGTGTGATTTGACTTGATTCACTCATGCTCACCTGTTTATAAGTATGATTGGGTTGCACTATTGAACTAATCTTAATTTTTAGGTAGTAAGATACTTTTTAGCCAAATTTGGGGGCATGTGTCCTCCAATATCTCTCTATCTCTTTAGATATATGCACATTCCAAATTTCATATTTTATCATAATCTTAGCTTTACTGATTCATAATGATACATCTTTCCAAATCAAATTGTCAAAAGTCAAGGCGGTTGCACCAATACACAGATGTACTCATAGGCCTTACTCTCTTTTGATTTCAATCATTTAAATTATTTTAATTTCATATTGTATGCATTTATTATATATTATAACATGACCTGGGTTGCAGGCTAGTCACTAGTAAAGTACTCAAGTTGGATTCAAGCGGCAAGGTGTGTTATATACACTTAGGAATGCATTAATTTTCCATTAAACTAGTATATTCATTATTAGATTAAGGGTTTGGGGGAATGTAGACACTATTTATGAATTATATCGCACCTCAATCTTATACACTTGAAAAATACATATCAAGGATGTACCTTAAACTTATAACATTTTCCACTACTGAAAGGCTCACATACAATATCTCTATCAGCCTATTTGCTTATCTCTTAGTCCAACCAATGTCATTTTGATGACCTAGGCCTTCTATCTTCACCATAATTCTATAAACCTACTTATCTTCCATGTTTGAATGTTATAAACCTGTACCTTATTTTATGCTTCCCAAACAATTATGTCCCAGTTAGATGCTTACGTTGATGCAAGTGTCTTGAGCCAATATAAGTGTCTAGTTCCCTAAATTCATCCAGTTTATAAATGAAATGTATCTATATGGTTATCCTATGTGATTTAATGAGACAAACTCTCCAAAGGGATTGCTATAAATACATGATCAATCCTCATTCATTCCTCACCTAAAACATACCTAAAAACCTCTTACCTACCCACAAGGAAACTTACCAAAGACATTCAATAAGAACTCAATTGACCAAAGATTCCCTATTTTATCATAGTTCAATATTAGCTATAGGGACAACACATCTACATGTCTAAATTACTAAAGGAACATCTCGAGAGCCATATTTTCCATTTTATAAGCTATGTCACTATTGTGTTTACCTATCACACCTTGCATGATTCACACATAATCCAACATGTAAGGGATAATTACATAAGTATAAGGCCTTCTTAGGAATATTGGATATGTAGGCAGTGGTTGTTGACAAAGGAGTCTTTGGGACATCTCGACACTACATTCCAACTAGCCTATTTACCCATAGCTAATATGAAGATGAAGAACTAGGGTTTTATTATTTGATAAAGAGATAGTCCATGACATAGATTTGAATTCACTAGAGTGAAGGTGACACAAAAACCATAAGCATCTAGGTGGTTACATCCAATTTTATTAGGTAATCCATATTATACACCTATGTCTAATCTAAATAGATGCATTGATCAACCATCCTAGGTCAATGCAAGTGTTCATGGCTACAGAGGTATAATTTATAGAATCAAGTGACTGATACATAATCCATATCAAGATCTATACTAACATCAAAACCAACTAAGTATCTTGTTTCCATTATCATTATAATATCTAGCATAATTGTACATTCCATTTTTATCATATCTGAGTATAATAAATTCAATATTTATTTTAATTAAGTTTTGCAATTAATTGGGATACTATAAAGATAGTTTATCACCATTGTGTCTTAGGCTATCTCTGCCCATTTAACCTTATAATCCCTAATCTAGATTTTAGAGTTCAGCAAAAAACTTGACCCTATGACATTGTATTTTATTTTAATTTCCTATTTGTTGATACTCATATTTTCCTTTCATCCTTACATTTCATATGGGTTTTTATAACTTAGGAAAATTATGATTTGTAATCAAACTGGAAGGGATGGAAAATATCTTCATACACTGCATCTTGGAGACTCTTGGTATGGACACCTTTAAATTTAATTGCAAAGTCCTTTGATTATTTTTGAAAAATTACTTCCTACATTTACCTTGATAAGCCTAGTTTTCCCCACTTTTCAATTAGTTTTTATTACTTATTCAATTTCATGATTTAATTTGTGTTATTGACCTCAAATGGCTTTGAATTTTTGTAGGCCATATAACACTTTCCTTGATATGATTGAAGAAACACCCTACCTATTTCCTCTTACTCTCAATGTCACTACTCCGAAATTAGGCACTATTCTTTAAATTCTTGTTCTTGTAACTCTCGCACATGTTCTTCCAAGCCTTGGTGTTTCTTCTATTTGCTCTCATTTCTCATATTAATTTTTGTAATCATCGTTGTCTTAATCTTAGGTTACATAATGGTTTGAAGAAATAGAAAGAGAAGACTAAATAGATTTTATAGCTGCTCAATGGAGATATATATATATATATATATATATATATATATATATATATATATATATATATATATAGAGCAACTATAAAATCTATATATGTGTGTGTGCGCTTAATGGTATATTTATATGTATGTGTGTGTACACACACACATAAATATACCATTAAGCAACTATAAAATATACTTAATATATATCCTTAAATGTATGTTTATATATATTATGTATATTTTTTAATTTATGAAATGTGAGGACAATATGAATCTTTTCAATTTTACTAAAAATATCTTTTTATGCTATCAATAATGAGATTTATTACATATTATATGTTAAAAAAAATTCAATTTCTACAAAATAAGACATGCAAAAATAAAAAAATAATTACAAGATTCATACATAAATTTAAGTAAACTCATGCATAATAATAACATGCATATTATTACATTAAAAACAAAATTCTACTCTAATAAAACGAGAAGATTATATATTTAAAAATTCTATTAATTGGAAGGGATGGATATCCATCTTTCTTTAAGATATTTTCCCCTGAGGTCATTTTGGATGCAACAACAGTCATTTTTAGATAAAAATGAGAAAAAGTATGAAAATGTTATTCATGTAATTTTTCTCCTTATTTTAAAACTCGACCTATGTTTGAAAGGCACCCCATGATTTTTAAATCCTTACTTGAAAATCAATATTGTTCATTGCTTCTAAGTATTAGACACTTATTTGTTATAATTGAGTCTTGAAGGCACATTCTTACCCTCAATTATTGTTTCATGAGCATCATATCTTTGTTTTATATAAATCAAATCACCAACAATTATTTTTAGTTTACCACATGCATCATAGTTGATATTTTCACATAAGGTGATAGTGTTAAGTTTAAATTTTTAAGGATATAGTAATACCTTTTGCCTTCAAAAACTGCACATTCCTACTTACAAATGAAATTATATTATTTTATTATTTAAACATTCCCTTTTTTGTTTTCCCTTTTTATTTAATCTTTGTAGGTACATAGTTTTCTTCATTAACCTATTTAGTTCGTTATAACATTTCTACCAACCAATATTTCTTAGTTTGTTTATATTATGCTTTTAAATATTTCTTAACTCCCTTTTCACCAACTTGTTTTTCTTAGCTTGTTATATTCTGATTTTAAATATTTATTTAACTCTTTTCTTAGCTTGTTTATATTCTGATTTTAAATATTTATTTAACTCTTTACTCATTTTTAGAATAAAAGAGATATGTGTTAAAATTGGAGAATAAATTTTGACGATTTTTAAAAAATCTATAATTATTGAGAGAAATGTAATAATCATGAATTGAGGATAAAACTTTATCATTAATTTTTGTTTCTATGTTTATTTTTTCCTCCCATTCTTTACTTGATAAAATTTGATCTTTTTTTTCATAATATTACCAAAAAAATCCTATCATGTGAACTCCTTGAGAGGCAAATACCAATGTTTTTCTTTTATAATCATCCTTTTTGAGTTTAAATAGATTTTTTTTTGGGGTAGCAAACTTGTCATATTGACTAGCATTTTGAGGAACACATTTCTCATCCTATTAGAATAAAACATGGTTATTTATCATTTTTATTTCATTATTAACTTTAAATTTTAATGAGAATTGAAATGAGTATTTATTTATATTTTTGTAGTTTGATATTGTTTTTTACAAGAATCTCTTAATTACAATGTAAATTTTTGGATTATCATGGGAGGAATTGTTACAATGATTTGGGTTGAATATTTTGACCATATTAAAACCAATTAATTTTACATATTTTAGATTTTAAATTATTTTTTTAAAGTTAAAAACTAAATGGAAACTTCTACAACAAGTGTTTTTTTTATCTCAATGAGTAAGTGAGAATTTATGAATTCACATTGAGATGGGACCTAAGCTTGTTTAAGAGATTATATGGTTCAATATAAAGAAGACTGCTAGGCTAAGGATTTAAGGATATGGTAATTATTGGAGTGATTCTACAAGCTTGTATGATGATTATTTTGGATATAATAATGCTACAATATATTTGTTAGAGTGTCTCTTCCTAATGTTTGTATCATGACATAAAAAATTTAAAAAATAAAAAAAACATATATAAATGACAAATATTTGGCAAGGGCTTGAATTCTGTAAAGAACCTTTTCCAAATTATTTTGAATCTATGATTTAAATCACAAATGTTATCCAAGGTAGATCTTTTGATTCTTTTGAGTGGATCTATGAGAGCAAACACATCTACATCCTATTTTAACTTATTATGTAATATTTATTCTAGATTATGATATGTTAAGAATGTGCATGAAACCAACCTTCTAAACCAGTATAATGCCTTTCCTTTAAAATAATAACGTAGTATCCTAAGATATATATATATATATATATATATATATATTACATTGAAATGTTGTGGATTGTACAAAAGTTTTTCACATCTTTAAAGTCATCAATTGGTTGATAGAACCATCTCCATTTAATTTTAGAAGCGATATTAAAGTATTTTTGAGATTCATAACATTGATAGAGATGTGAAAGAATATAAGAGTTCTAAGAGACTAAAGTTAAAGTTTTGGAGTTGGCCATGATAATCTAAATTCATTATAACACTTTAATAGATAATTTTGGAGAAGAAATGGTTTGTAAGAATTTGAGACCAAGAGTTTATATGATTAATAGAGTCACTATATTAATTAAATTTTTCATCAAAATCTTAGTTTCAAAACTTTTTAAAAAGAGAATATTTATAATTTTTTTTAAGTTGAAATCAAATCTAGTTTCATTAGGCATACTAGGAACTAATAATTGTTAATTGTGTATGATTAGTTGGACTTACATAACAATCATAAGATGGAAACTCTTGCTAGTATGACCTTGATAGTACAAGAGAGCCTCCAAAGAAATTTGGTTATGCTTCCTAATATTAGTGTTAATATGTGTAAGCTAAACCTTCTCCTAACATAAAGAGATATTTTAGAGTGGAAAAATGAAGATGGATGCTAAAAAAATGGGATTGTGATGAACTGGAATAAAAAATGGGTTGATTTCATATCTTAAGAAATATAAAGATATTACTATAAAATAATGTAGTAATCATGACTTAAATAAAATATATACAAAAAAATATATACATCATATATGTGAAAATAAAATTGTAATAATAAGATAAGAATCATGTAAAAGAAAAACAAATCAATAACATATTTAATCAATTACATATAATATTAATAATTTTTTTTCTAATTTAATAATAAATATTTAATTAATATTAAATGAAAAATAACAAAGATTAGATACCTACATAACATAGAATCACATCAAAGACCAAAAAAATTAACCATGTAACTCAAATGACCTCCTTATAATTTATATGAAGAAAGTAAGGGAGTAAATAAACACCCTCAATTGATGAGTAAAAGAGTATCAAAAAAATATTTTATTCCATACATCTGCTTTTACAGTCATTAAATTATCCCTAAATTTCTCAACATAAAATTTGATCTCTGTTAAGTTGCTATTGTTCGTACCAATCCTTTATGTTGGTTTATTATGGTCCCATTAAATCACCATGTGTACGGAAGTAGTTTACCATGAAAATATCATACCAGACTATTCTTCTCTATCTCGATCAAGTACCTACTTTCTGAAAAGAGGAGCTCAATGGTCTTTTATCCTTTGCCTCTACACTAGCAGTGACCTACAAAAGTACCTTGGCCATTAAATGCTATAATTTGAATTGATGAAACTTGTAAGTATTTGCTAAAGGTGTGCAGCTCTCGGAAATTTAAATATTTATTTATGCCATGTAAAATACTTGTCACGTTAATTAAAATTTACTTCAGTTTGAAATATCTAACCAAGAGTTTTCGTTGGGTTTTGTGTTTCAAAAAAGAGAAACTCTACTGAGGGATTTAATTCTGTGATCAGCTTCAAATATTTTCTTTTATGTTTTCTTCATGTTTGATTGGATAATGTGAGATACACACAAGAAGGATGATTTAATAGTGTGATATTTTTAATAATGATAGTGTCATCCTCATTCAAAATAGTTCATATCATCAATCAATTATTGATCAGAAAATTGAAGGGTCTGAATTTTATTGCAGTGATTTTATAATATGTTACATTAGAGAATTGCATAAAATAAGTATTTTTAATTAAAATATGGATTGAAAAGGTGGAGATTAGTTCTATGGGATTGATCAAATAGCATGAGCTCAACATTAAATATACTTATTATAAAGTTTATGTTTTTTTTTAAATGAAGCTTTTAATTTTAATTATTAGTTTCTTGGATCGAATGGTTAGAGATTAGTGCGATGGAAACAATCCAAAAGTATGAAAGGTTTTTGATGGATGACAAATCATTCACATCCTTTTATTCATCTCATGTCATTAGAAAAAAGAATATTTAGGAACATGAGATTAATGATGAAGGAATTTATTTTTAACTAAGGTAAATAGACGTATGATAAGAAATTCAATTATCCAAATTATTTAAGGAAAAATAATAAAATTGAATTTATGTACATGCTTAGCTTCTTTTTGATAATAGATGTTATGAATGGATTCGAATAGAAAATCACTTGATCTTGTTAATCTTGTAGAAATTTTCTTAATTTTTTAGAGATATATTATTCTTTGGAAAGGTTATGATCACTTGATCTTGTTAATCTTATAAAAAAATTCTTAATTGTTTTAGAGATATATTATTCTTTGGAAAGATTATGATCATTTAAAAAAATTCGCTGCTTATTAATAGAAATTGAAACCTATAATACTAAGCCTAGAATTCATTTAATACTTGACGCTCTCCATCTTATTAGAATTCACTCCATTATTTCTTAAATAAAATCTCATTTATATTTATTTTTAAAAAAAAAAATGAAAAAATTGAAAAAAATAAAATAAAAAATGAAATGTTTTAACTTAGAATATAAAGATCCATGTCATTGCATGAAACTTAAAAAAAATACAAAAATATAATTTTATTATTTATGTCTTTTTTATAATAAAATTTTAATGCTTTTTGAGAACTTTGTAAGGCTCTAAACTTTATTTAGATGCCCTATATAATATCTTGAGGCATTTATGGAGGGAATATAAATTATTATTTTTGATTGTCTATATAATATCTAGAAGCATTTATGAAGGGAATATAAATTAATTTTTATAATTGTCATTAATTTTATATTACAATTTAAAATTATCAATTATTAATAAATTAAGAGATATGACCCCAATAAAGTGGTGTGCTAATAATATATTATCATTTTTTTTTATCCTTGTTAAAAATAGATTCCAAAATTGGGCCACTTAAATTAATTGACTTTTTCTTTCATACTAAATTTAGTAGATACCTTTTTCATCTTAGACCCATCTTATCTATTCTCATATATGGAAATCTTCCCTGTACCAAATGTATCCAAAATACCATGTATAATGTTCATTATGCTTTTGGAAAATGTAAACCCCTAATTACATTCAGCAGCATTATACAATGGTAGTTGGGAGATGGGGTGATGGGTAGTGGGCTGTAATATTTGTGAATGTGTTTATTTTTAATTTTTATTTGATTGTTAATTAGATTTTTTTATTTTTCAAAATAATTTAATTTAAAAAATTATATTTTATTTGTATAATGTAATTTAAAATATTATTTTTTTATTTTAATTTTAAAATATTAATATAATTAAATTGATATAATTTATTATCAATTAAAAAAAATTGTAAAAGAATAATAAAATTATTAATATTTATATAATATAATGTTAGACATAGTCATTGATGTATGAAGGATAGCCATTGATGTTAAAGGTAGCAAGTGTTATTATGTATTAATGATAAAGGTGTTGAGTTGAACAGACTTGTTGTAGAGCCCCATGAAATTGTGTGTGTAATTTGAATAATTATGAACATACAAGAACAATCATATGAATGTCTTTGCTCACATGGTATTTTGACAAATATGGCTAAGTACACAAGTAGATGTTAACACAATTTGCATATATCTCTTTGTGGTCTAAGTTCTAAGTCATAAGGATGAGTAGAGAAAATGTTACAAATGCATAATGTTGTCCTTCAACTAAAATCCTACTAAGTTTTCACATTTAAGTCATTTTTGCACCATTGCATTTGTCTAGGAATTATTTTGGAAGAAGTGGCTCAGGTAATTCTTTCAGAGAAATGTTGAAGACTCTTCAAAAAAAAACCTACAACAAATGTTCCGAAGCTTTGGAATTCTTTCAATAAAAATTTTGGTCTCCACACTTAGTCAATTTTTCAAAGCTTGGGAATTCTTTTAGAAAAATTATTCTAAACAAAAGTTCCGAAAGAAATGAGTGCAATTTGGAATTCTTTTGGAGAAAGTGGTTCAGTGAATTCTTTCAGAAAAATGGCTAAGTCTTTGTTAGAAAAACTATCCCGAACAAAATTTTTGAAGGGATCTTTTCAAAAATGCCAAAGGTTAAGTGAACCATTCAATTTTTTGGAATGGTAATTTACAAAAGTTCTGAAGGGATCTTTTCAAAATTCTGAAGGGCATGTGACCCAAACAAAAATCCTGAAGGGTACTTTGCCAAAGTTCTGAAGGGAATGTGACCCAAATAAAAATCCCAAAGAAGGGATATTTTCAAAAATTTGAAGGGCATGTGACCCAAACAAAAATCCCAAAGGGTACTTTGCCAAAGTTTTGAAGGGAATGCAACCCAAACAAATATTCTAAAAGGTACTTTGCTAAAGCTTCAAAGGGCATGTGATCCAAACAAAAGTTCCAAATAGGTCACTTATAGAAGTCCCAAAGGACACTTTCAAAAGAAGGACATTGATGAATTCTTTTAGAGAATTTGTCTAAGGCAGGTGGACACTTACAAAATTTCTGAAGGATACTTTCAGATGGAGAGGACACTTAAAATTTTACCGAAGGATAATCTCAGAAGGAATGGACTCTTATAAATTTTTTGAAGGATATTTTAGAAGAAATATAGGTCACTTATAACATTATCGAAGAATAAGTGTGGAGTCTCTTAGGACATTTTTAAAAGTGTCGAAGTATCAAGGTGATTTAAAGGTCAAGCAAGTCTGAAGAGATCAAAGGAGCAAAAGTAATACAAGAATGTCAAAGAAAATAAGATGAGGTCAACATGATAAAGTTTAACGACCAAGTCAATATAAAGATCATGCATCTTCAGAGATCGAATGGCACGTGGAGGATGGATGGAAAGATCAACAGGCATGTTTCAAATTTGGAATGAAAATAAATGAAAAACTATTGAAGTGAATTAGTTACAAGAATCTGATGAGACAGTTGAAGGATATAAACAACAACGGGTGAACTAAAATGATTATTCTAATTTTGCAAGTGTGGTAATTGATGCGACAACGACAGAATTTGAAGAGGCTTAGAGAATGGAATTCAAATAGTCATTTTATTGGAATGAGAAGAGACAAGCAATGATTGAAAAATGTATAAATTAAAGTGACTCATCTAAGTTTTGATTTATGAAAAATTCCAAAGTGATGAAGAATAGGAAAGAAAAATAGTCATCTTTTCATTTTTGGAATGAGAGGAGTCGAGAGGAGTCGAGTTGTAGATGAAAAAATATGAGACTCTTCTAAGCATAGAGGAGTAATGGTTAAATTAGAGAATACCAGAGTGTCAAATAGATAAATTTAGACATAGAGAAAGGGTGCAGAAAGAGTGAAGATTCCACAAGAGTGTGTTGAATGAGAAATGAGTAGTCTCAGATTAGACATGCAATAAAGAATAGAGACTTGGATTCTTTTGTGAATCTAATTTTTGAATTTGAAGTATAAATGTATGATTGGTTGGTGCTCAATATATGGAATGGGTGATTCCTTAGAGTTGGTGCTCTTAAAATAGGGGATTGATGTCTCCTTGGGATGGGTGTCCTTAAATGTAATCAGTAAGGTTTAGTTAGTGAGACAAACTTTATGAGGTTGGTTTAAAATAGTAGCTTCTAATAGCATTCTCACCATGGTTTTTCCCTTTGTATTTCCACATATAAATCTAGTGTTGTGTGTTGTGATTTTATACATGTGATATCTTTCATTTATTTGTTTAAGATTGCATATGTTTAAAATTCATATTGAAAGTTTTAAGAAATTCATTTTTGAGATCTACTGATTCACCCCTACTCTCAGTAGATAGGTGTGTTCAATAATTGGTATCAGATCTAAGGGTTTCAAAAGAAAATTTTAATTATCTCAGGTTGATCTTAGACTCTGAACACAAAACGGCCAGCCATGAAGGAACTTCATCAAATAAGGCACCTTTGTTTGATGGGTCTAACTATGCCTTTTGAAGCATAAGGATGAAAGTGTATTTGACATCCTTAGGGTTTATTGTTTGGATGTCCATTGAGAATGGATACACACCCCCTATTATTTCTCCTACTGACCAGGTAGTGAAGAAGGCATGTGAAAACAATGCCAAAGCAAAGAATGTTATTCTTTGTGGATTATCAAACAATGAGTTTGTCAAAGTCATGCATTGTCAAAGTGTAAAGGATATATGGGTCAAATTAAAGATCATATATGAAGGAGATGATAGAGTAAAACAAGCCAAGCTTCAAACACATAAGGGACAGTTCGAGAGCCTCAATATGAGTGAGGAAGAGAAGATTGCATACTACCTCCTTAGGGTAGATGAGATTGTAAATGCACTCAAAGGACTTGGAGAGACAATGGATGAATCGGTCATTGTCAAAAAGGTTTTAAGATCTCTGACAACAAAGTATGATTCTAAAATTTCTACCATTGAAAGAGCAAGAGATCTGAACAAGCTCACAACAAATGAGTTACATGGAACTTTCACTGCATATGAGATGAGGCTAGGAGATGCAGAGTCATCCAAGAGAGAAGCTACATTCAAAGTTTTTAAGTAGGTAGAAGAAGAAGAAGCTCCTGATTTCAAATCTGAGGAGGTTAATGATGTAAAGGCCAATTTCATCAAAAAATTGAAGAAGGGCTCAAGAAAATACAAAGGTAAGTTACCCTTCAAATGTTTTAATTATGAAAAGATAGGTTACTTTGCTACTAAATATCCACATAAAAGGAAGGATGACTTTAATTTAGATGAGAAAAATCAAAATGAGAAATCCTAACCTCCCAAGAATAAGAAAAAAATCTTTAAGAATTAAAAGGGGTTGTACTCAAAAGAAGATAGTGACTCGGTTGATGACAGTAGTAGTTCAAGTGATGAGCATATAGTGCTTTTATGGACAAAAAAAACAAAGTTCTATTCATGACATATGAATCAAATTGTTTATGCCAAGAAGAAGAGAACTTAGATGATGATGATGAAGAAGAAGTAAATTTGGAATGTGAACTCATCTATGCTTTAAAATAAATTGACAAGCTTAAAAAAGAAAATTCTAGACAAAAAAAGATTAGTCAAAAGGAGTTTGAGAAAATAAATAAAAGAAATGAGGAATTAGATCAAATGATAGTGAGTTTGAAGACCCAAGTTGAGAAGGCAAAGAGGATAGAGGATGTGGTCAAAAATAATTTTCAAGCAAAATTCTTAGAATGGTTGAAGATGGAGGAAGAAATCATGGACCTAAGAGAAAAGCTCAAAAAGGCCAAAGAATAAATTGATAAAGTCCTGAAACTAAAAGGAGGATCAGCAATACTAGATGAGATGATCAGCTCACAAAATCCTCTCAAAGAAAAATTAGATCTTGGGTATGAGAAATGCAAGAGTCCATTGTTGAGTACAACTAGGAATATATATGAAAACTTCAAGGCAGCCATAGAATTAGGAATCAAAAAAGAAGAAAATCACATTCCTGAAGAGAAGAAGAAAAGTAATAACTCTGTTCTTATAAAGACCAAGGTTGTTGCTACAATAAACAACATAACAACAAGGAACGTGAAGAAGACAGAGTTCAGGAGACCTCCTTTATATCCTTAAAAGAGAATGATAAACACATATTCTTCATTATTTTATGGTTATTGTTATAGTTGTAATCAATTTGGCCATAAATTATTTGATTGTAAGATTGTACCTAAGAGAAAAATAAGTTTCTTAAGTAAGAATTCATTTGCCCCTCTGCTAGATCTAGATGTTTTATGCTACAACTGTAATAATTTTTGGCATATAGTAAAGCATTGTAGAAAAAATCTTGTTAAATCAAAGTCTAACAATGCAAAAAGGGTTGAGACTCCTAAAGTGAGTAAAGGCTCACAAATCAATGACACAACAAATAAAAGTATAGTCAAGAAACCCAAGGAGATATGGAAAAAGAAAAATCAGTCTATGATTGCCCAAACAACATTACATGCCAAAGAGAAAAATTTATGGGTCAAAGATAGTGGTTGCTCAAAGCATATGATCGGTGACAAGAGTAAGTTCACCAAATTGAGTCGACGCAAGGAAGGGACTGTCATCTTGGGAGACCATACTATAGTCAAAATCAGAGGCAAAGGAACCTTGCACATTGATGGCAAACTCCCTACACATGATATTCTTTATGTTAAAGGACCAAAACATAATCTGTTGAGTGTCAGTCAGATGTGTGACAATGGATATAAAGTCATATTTGATGCTGAAGGTTGTGTTCTAAGAAGGTCTAGAAAAATTGTTGCACAAGGAAAAAGGACTAAGAGTAACATATATAATCTAATTGAGGTAAATGATACAAATTGTCTCGTGAGAAAGACTGATGAGAGCTAGTTATGGCACAAAAGGATGGGCCATGTTAACTTTGAAAATTTAGTCAAAGTAAGTTCTAAGAAGTGTGTAAGATACATGCCTAAGATAACCAAGCCTCCTGACACAATGTGTAGAGAATGTTATCTTGGTAAACAGACTAGGGTCTCATTCCAAACTAAAGATTATTCAACTACAAAACCTCTATAGATAGTTCATATTGATCTTTGAGGACCAACCAAGACAATAGGTTCCAAATGAGTGTATTATTTCATGTTGTTCATAGATGACTACACTATAATGACATGGGTAACCTTCTTAAAGGACAAGTCTCACGCCTTTGAGAAATTCAAGATTTTTAGACCCATGGTTGAAAATGAAATTGGTAGAAAGATCAAATGCCTCAAATCTAACAAAGGTGGTGAATTCACTTTAAATGAATTCATAGACTACTATGAAAAACATGGAATTAAGAGACACTACTATGCTATAAGAACTCCACAACAAAATGGAGTTGTTGAGAGGAAGAATAGACTATCAAGGAGATGGATAGAACAATGTTAAAAGAAGCCAAATTGTTAGATGTTTATTAGAGGGAAGCAGTATAAATAGAAATATACATCTTGACTAGAGTCCAATTGAGAGTAAATAGTGACAATACTCCATATAAACTATGGTATAGAAAGCCTGCTTCAGTCAAGTATTTTAGAGTGTTTGGAAGCAAATGCTACATTCAAAGGAAGGAGAAAAATCTAGGTAGTTTTGAGTCAAGATGTGATGAGGGAATATTCCTTGGTTATTCCACTCATAGCAAATCCTATGTTTGCTACAATAAAAGACTGCATAATCTATTGGAGAGCATCCATGTTAAATTTGAAGAGATACACAAAGAAGAAATTGAACCTGTAAAGGAGATAAGAATTGAGGAACTAAAAGAAGAAGCTAAGGATGAAATATCAAATAATGAAGAAGAGATAAAGAGGACTAAAAAATCACACTCAAGGTTTGTTCAAAAGGATCATCCTAAGGAGCAAATCACTGACAACATGAATGAATGAGTCCAAATGAGGAGAAGGGTAGCAATAAGCAAAGAATAAGTAAGTTCTATTTTACTATCTGAATTTGAACCCAAAAGCTATGCTAAGGCCAACAAAGATGAGAATTGGCAAAAGGCCATGGATGAGGAACTAAGTCAAATAGAAAAGAATAAAACTTGGCAGATAGTTCTAAGACCCATAGACAAGAATGTCATAGGCACAAAATGGGTCTTTAAAAACAAGTTGAATGAAGATGGAACTTTTGTGAGAAACAAAGCTAGACTTGTTTGCAAATGATATGCTTAGGTAGAAGGAGTAGACTTTGAGGAGACACTTGCCCCAGTGGCAAGATTGGAAGCCATCATAAATATTTTTAGCATTCTCAGTCTTTAAGAAGTTTAAAGTCTATCAAATGGACATTAAGTCAGATTTCATAAATGGAACCTTGGAAGAAGAAGTCTATATTGAACAATCTGAAGGTTTTCAGCTGACAGATGAAGAAGACTATGTGAAAACTGAAGAAATCACTATATAGTCTAAAAAAAGCACCTAGAGCATGGTATTCAAGGTTGGATCAATATTTGCAACAACAAGGATTTATCAAAGGATGTGCGGATAGTAACTTGTATATTAAGTCTAAAAATGGACATATGTTGATCATAGTTGTCTATGTTGATGACATCATTTTTGGTGGCATCATCAATAATATGTGCAAAGAATTTGTAAATCAAATGCAAAAGGAGTTTGAAATGTCCATGCTAGGAGAACTTTCATTTTTCTTGGTCTACAGATTGCATAATCCAAAGAAGGGATATTCATATCCTAGACCAAGTATGTGAAGGAGATGCTCAAAAAATTTGGTATGGAGGACAACAAACCATTTATCACTCCCATGATAACTAGATGTAAATTGAGCAAAGGTGATGAATCTTGTGAAGTGAATCATACAATGTATAGGTCTATGATTGGTAGTTTGCTATATCTCACTACATCAAGACTATACATCATGTAAGTTGTATGCATAGTTGCTAGATTCCAAGCTGAACCAAAATAAACACATGTAAATGCAATAAAGAGAATCTTTAGATATATCAAAATTACAACAGACTATGGTTTATGGTATCCTTCAAGTGATGATTTCACTTTGATAGTATACATAGATGTTGATTGGGCAGGAAGCACAAATGATAGAAGAAGTACTAGTGGTGGTGCATTCTTCCTTAGTAACAAACTTGTTTCATGGCTAAGTAAAAAATAAGAGTCAGTTACACTATCTGCAATAGAAGTAGAATATGTTGCTATAGTGGCATGTTGTACTCAAGTGTTGTGGATGAAGCAGTTACTAAAAGACATTGAAGTGGATTTCAAAGGACCAATTCCCATTTTGTGTGATAATTCAAGTGTTATAAATATATCCAAGAATCTGATGATGCACTCTAGACAAAGCACATATCAATCAAGTATCACTTTCTGAGAGAGAAAGTTGGTGATCAAGAGGTCACAATGGAATATGTTCCAATAAAAGATCAAATTGCATACATATTCACTAAACCTTTGCCTAAGGACCAATTTGAATATCTGAGATAGCGGTTGGGAGTGGTAGCTCCTAAACCACATCACCAGGGGGAGTATAAAAGTAGCATCACTAACTCCTAGAAAAAGAAGAGTTTAGGCAAATGTGCCATTGCCTAAGGGGGAGTTCCTCACAAAGTGTTCTAGCCTGTCAAGTCCAAGGATGAGAACAACCAAGATGGAAGAAAAGGAGAAGATTATTGACATATTATGGTAGAGATGTTTTGTCATTACTATCAAAGGGGGAGAAAAGAATAAGATGCAGGTACAAAATAGAGATTGTGCTACTTTGTAAAAAAATAGAGATTGTACTAAGATATTTTTTCCATCAATGACAAAGGGGGAGATTGTTGGACATAGTCATTGATGTATGAAAGATTGTCATTGATGTCAAAGCTAGTAAGTGCTATTATGCATTAATGAAAAGGTGTTGAGTTGAAAAGACTTATTGAAGAGCCCCATGGACTTGTGTGTGTACTTTGAATGATTATGAACATACAAGAACAGTCATATGAATGTCTTTGCTCACATGGTATCTTGACAAATATGGCTAAGTATATAGGCAAATGTTAACACAATTTACATATGTCTCTTTGTGGTCTAAGTTCTAAGTCATAAGGATGAGTAGATAAAATGCTAAAAATACATAATGTTGTCCCTTAACTAAAATCCTACTAAGTTTCCACACTTAGTCATTTTTTCACCTTTGAATTTGTCTAGGAATTATTTCAAAATAAGTGGCTCAGGTAATTCTTTCAGAGAAATGTTGAAGACTATTCAGACAAAAAAACCACAATAAATGTTTTGAACCTTTGGAATTATTTCAGGAAAATGCTCGGTCTCCACACTTAGTTGATTTTTCAAAGCTTGGGAATTCTTTCAAAAAAATTGTTTTGAACAAAAGTTATGAAGGGAATGAGCGCAATTTGGAATTATTTTAGAGAAAGTGGTTTGGTGAATTCTTTTAGAAAAATGGCTAAGTCTTTATCAAAAAATTGTCCCAAACAAAATTTTCAAAGGGATCTTTTCAAAAATTCCGAAGGGTAAGTGAACCATTCAAAGTTTTCAAAGGCTACTTTACAAAAGTTTTGAAGGGATCTTTTCAAAATTCTAAAGGGCATGTGACCCAAACAAAAATCCTGAAGGGTACTTTACAAAAGTTCTGAAGGGATCTTTTCAAAATTCTGAAGGGCATGTGACCCAAACAAAAATCCCAAAGGGTACTTTTCCAAAGTTTCGAAAGGCATGTGACCCAAACAAAAACTCTAAAAGGTACTTTGCTAAAGCTCCAAAGGGCATGTGATCCAAACAAATTTTTTGAATAGGTCACTTATAGAAGTCCCAAAGGACACTTTCGGAAGGACATTGATGAATTCTTTTAGAGAATTTGTCTAAGGCAGGTGGACATTTAAAAAATTCTTGAAGGATACTTTCGGATGGAGAGGACATTTACAAAGTTCCTGAAGGATACTTTAAGATGGAATGGACTCTTATAAAGTTTTTGAATGATATTTTGGAATAAATATAGGTCATTTACAACATTGCTGAAGGATAAGTGTGGAGTATCGTAGGGCATTTTCAAAACTATTGAAGGATCAAGGTGAGTTAAAGGTCGAGCAAGTCTAAAGAGATCAACGGAGCAAAAGAAATACATGAATGCTAAAGAAAATGAGATGAGGTCAACATTTCAAAGTTCAAAGACCAAGTCAATATAAAGATCACACATCTTCAGATCTCGAATGGCACGCGGAGCTCGGAGGGAAAAATTGACAAACACTTTTCAAAGTTGGAATGAAAATAAATGAAGAATCATTGAAGTGAGTTAGTTACAAGAATTTGACAAGATGGTTGAAGGATATAAATAGGAACAATTAAACTAAAATGATTATTCTAATTTTACGAGTGTGTAATTGATGCGACAAGGGTGGAAATCAAAGAGGCTTAGAGAATGGAAGTCAAATAGTCATTTGCTTGGAATGAGAAGTGACAAGCAATGAATGAAAAATGTATAAAGTAAAGTGACTCGTCTAAGTTTTGATTTATGAAAAATTCCAAAGTGACAAAGAATAGGAAAGAAACATAGTCATATTTTCATTTTTGGAATGAGAAGAGTCGAGAGGAGTCAAGCCGTAGATGCAAAAATATGAGACTCATCTGAGCATAGAGGAGTAATGGTTAAATTGGAGAATACCAGAGTGTCAAACAAATAAATTTAGACACAAATAAAGTGTGCATGAAGAGTGAAGATCACACAAGAGTGTGTTGAATGAGACATGAATAGTTATAGATTAGACATGCAACAAAGAACATAGACTTGGATTCTTTTGTGAATCTGATTCATGAATTTGAAGTGTAAATGTTTGATTGGTTGGTGCCATCAAATTAAGATGGGTTGGTGCTCAGTATAGGGAGTGGGTGCTTCCTTAGAGTTGATGCTCTTAAATAGGGGATTGGTGTCTCTTTGAGATGGGTGTCCTTAAAAGTAACTAATACGGTTCATTCAGTGAGACAAACTTTGTGAGGCTGGATTAAAACGGTAGCTTCTAGCAACATTCTCACCATGGTTTTTTTCTTTGGGTTTTTTTTCGCTAAATTTTTATCTTTGGTTAAATTTGGCCTCTGCTTTCCTCTATGAAATGGTAGATGTACATTTAACCCTTCTGTTTCTTCAAGTACCAATGTTCTCTTTTTTCTTTTGCACTTGTTAAATATTCCATATTTCAGTCAAAAAGCTTTAGATAACTTGTTAAATATTTCATATTTCAAGTCAATTTACTTTACAAAATAAATATTTAGCAAAATCTTCCTTGAAAAATGTATTGAATGGGTTATTTTATTTTTATTTGTTCAATTATTTAAAATGGGTTAAAAAAAATAAAAATAAATTATATGCTTAAATTAAGGTAATTTGTTTCTTATTTTGGATAATCAATTTAATGGAAGGTGATATGATGGAACTCTAACACATTTTAAAATGATAGATAATAATATAAAATGTATTTAATTTTTTATATATGGATGGCTCAATAATATTATGTAATAAAGTTTCAAAATATATATATATATACATTATTTACATGGTTAAACCAAAGTAATTTATCTATTATTTTGGATAATCAATGTAATTGAAGGTGACATAATGGAACTCTAACACACTTTAAGATGACAGATAATAATATAAAATACATTTAAATTTTCATAAATATGAATAACTTAGCAATACTATGTAGTAGTGCATATATATATATAATGTCATTTACTTATGTTAGTATGAAGTCTACTACAACTCTATGTTATGAACTACCATTGACTATGAAAATTAGGTGCAAAATTTCTAAAAATTATTAAAAAATACCTATGCAGTGCACCATAATGTTATTTAGCATATTATGTTAAAAAAAAAAAGTCATAAATATACATTTAAATATGTGTGGTTCAAGTTTTACATGTCATTATAAATTGTATCATAATATATTTAAATATTGTTACACTACGACAATATCTTCCATAAGATTAGATTGACTTGTTTTGCATATTCTCCAAGTTCAACTCCAAATTTTGTGCCTAACATATAGATGAAACAATATGTCTTGTAAATAAATGTGTTTCTAGGTAAACCTTGCCAAGGATCTCAAGGAGGCAATAGGTTTTTACATATAAGATAACCACATCTCATCACATGTCTTGTATATCAATATACTTACAACCTTATTTCATTTTCAATCCATTTATAAAAAGATTAAATGATTCCATTTCATGGCTACTTCACATTTAGCTACTCAACCAATAACTATCTGAAAGTGATTAAAAATGTTGCTACATATTTAAATGGGTGGACTATGACAACTAATACACAATCCAACAAGTAGTGTCATATTGGAAAAAGAACTAAGTAATATGTACATATCCACACATGGTTATATTACAACCTGAAAAATAATTGACCCCTGCCAGTTTTTAGGACGTTGCACCCCTCTCATGCACCTTATAGGCATAACTGATGATTTCTAGTTCTCAAATCCAAATTTTGGTTGCTCAACTAGCACAACCTCCTTAAGATGCCAATGAATTAGGTTCTAGTAATAATGTGATGTATTTTTAACATAAATCAATAATGCACTAATCCAACAAACCACCACCATCTCTCAAGGATGGTGAATATATACAATAAAAGTGATGTAATCTCCAACTTTGTGATTATGTGTGGCAATAAAAAAATATACTTTTCTACTATATTTTTTACTTTAGTTGATGTGGATAGTGAGAAATTATTCGAACTTGATGTTTCCCAATGCTAGTTTATTCTTGAAATGTTCATGGTCTCACTAACTTGTCCTTTAAGTTTATGGTTAGGGGTAAAATTCAATTTTTTTCTAATATGAATGTTTTATGTGATTAAGAATTTCATATATATGTATATATGTATATATGTATGTGTATGTTTGTGTGTGTACACGCACGCATGCACGCACGTGTGCGTGTGCGTGCGCACGCACACACACACACACACACACACACACACACACACACACACACATGTATGTATGTATGTATGTATGTATGTGTATACACATACATACATACATATACATACATACATATATATACACACACACACACACACACACACACACACACACATATACATACACACACACACACAATACACACACACACATATACACACACATATACATACATACATACATACATACATATATATACATACATACATACATACATACATACATATATATATATATATATATATATATATATATATATATATATATATATATATATATATATATACATATACATACATACATATATACATATATGTATATGTATATGTATGTATATATATATATATATATATATATATGTACACACACATATGTATATGTGTATATATACACATACATATATGTAGGTATGTATGTATATGTGTGTGTGTGTGTGTGTGTGTGTGTGTGTGTGTGTGTGTGTGTGTGTGTGTGTGTGTGTGTGTGTGTGTGTGTGTATTAAATCCATTATGTTATTAGATCTATTTTCTTAGGAGCATTGTGCCACATGTCCAATCATGATAACAAAATTGGTGTATTGATTACACTTATTGTGTAGGACTTAGCTCTTCATGTTGTCATTTAAGGTTTTGACCTCACCCATTAGGTTGTTTTGACCTTATTTTATTTTTATGGTTGTTCCCTTGGTATTTGTAACATTTATGCCTCTAATGATGATTTTGAAAGGATGGGATTTTTGAGATCTATTTACGAAACTCTTCCAAAATCTAATTGGATTTTGTGTGGTAGTTTCGATGACATGGTTTAATATATAAAATATAAAGAGAGGATATTAATGATGTAGTGATGTAATGAAAAATTAGAGGCTTGGTATTACACGTGAAACAATAATTATCTATTATCCCAAATAACAACAATGCCACTCCTATAATTCCGTGTGGCTAACCTGGTCCAACCACATACAAGGAAATGATAATATTTTGAAGAGATTAGATAGAGCCTTATCTAAAAATGGTTTATGTCGAGGGCACATGATTATTTCAAACACTACACCAACCAAATATAACTTGGGAATAAATACTATATAACCTAAATATATTATATATAGACATACACTAGTGAATAATATATTAAAGGACAATGAACATAAATTAAATTATAAGATTTATAGATATGTAGATGCGTACCTAATATGTTACTCACTTGAGTAGTGATAAAATAGGATCTATAAAAACACATTATAGATTTTAAAAATAATAATTTTAATAAGTTTAAAAATGGAGATGACCAATAATTATATATGAAAATGGCAGGCTCATTCAAATGTAGTCAAACATGTCTAGAAATGGCTATGTAGATCCTTGTAATTCAAAACTTCTTTAAAAATTATATGGGAATAATTAATATATAACCTAAATATAGTATATAAAGACCTACCCTAGTGAATAATAAATTAAATTAAATTTAACGTATAAATTTGAATTATAGAATTGATAGATAGGTACACAAGTACCTAATTTTTCACTCACTTGAGTAGTGATAGTGCTAAATGAAATTAGAAAATAGGATCTAAAACAAAACATAAGATATTTAAGAAATAATAAAATCATTTTTTATTTTGAATTGTTTTAAATTTTTTCATAAATGGAAATGAACAAAAATGGCAGGCTCATCTAAAAGTAGTCAAACATGTCTCAAAATGGCTACGTAGATACTTGCATTTCAAAAATTATTGAAATATTTCATTATAAGTAAATGCATAGAATAATATCCATGATTAGAATATTAATTAAATTAGATGTATGAATATCTTCTCCCTTAATGTAGCCATAATATGCCATAATATATATCAAAACATCCAAGACTAAAGGAAATATGTGAAGCTAGTGTCTGAAGCCATTTGAGTGGGAGTGTAGAGACATGTCATGCTCAATTAAGAATAAAAAATCATGTGTGTGTGTGTGTGTGTGTGTGTGTGTGTGTGTATATATATATATATATATATATATATATATATATATATATATATATATATATATATATATATATATATATATATATATATATATATATATATATATATATATATAAATATATGCATTAATTGACCAATCCAAATTCAAAATAATAATCCACCTCCTCTTTATATACTAATTAATAATTCTATATACTCTAATGCAATCTTTATTTTTGTACATGTATGGAGTTGTGCAAGACTTTTGTACATAGAGAGTTGATTAACAATAGGATGTGGAAGCCACTTGAGGAGTGTGTGATAGATATGGTGAATGTGTAACTCAATAAATTGAGCAATTGGTGATAAATTGATTAGGGTATATGTGTATATATAGGCATATTTTATTTCAAATTGAAAGAAATTCATGCATAGGATGATCATAGAAATACATGAAATCTGAAAATGAAGGCATGAAAAAAGATGATATGATGGAACAAAGGAAACTAAAAACACTTTACCACTTTAAAATTATTCAAAAAAGGTTAAGATAAAAGACCCATAAAATAGATATTAAAAAACTACATGACACTTAGGAAGAAGTTAAGGTAGAAAAAATTCAGATCTAAAGGTGTTCATGAGGAAATCAGGATGAAAAAAATACTATCAAGGGTAAAATTTGAAATGAAAGTATACCAATAATATCCTAGTGTAATAAAATGAACTAAATGTATGACAACATGAGAAATACATTTCTACTACATTACTTGTAAAAAACTTAGGTGATCATGCATAAATGTGCCCCAAATTTTCCATTATAATGTAGTAATGTAGTAGCAATGTCTTTGTCATGTTGTCATAAAATGAACTAAATGTTGATTTTTGTTATAATTAGTTCCATTATATGTGAAAAGTGACACACCAATACCATATATACTTGTGACTGGATGGAAATTGGAAAAAATTTAGGCACATATATGGATGGTCACTCTAATTCACTTCAAATTTAAGCTAAAGTGTGTCATTAGGGAAACATTGATGATGTGCACACACCAAAAAACCACTTTATGCCATTATCATTTGAAATTTTATTATTTATTGTCCAATATAAAAATAACAACACTATATCCACTCATGATGATGGAAAATTCATATAAATTGAGGAACATTCATGCATGATCAACCCAATTCACTTGAAATTCAGGAAAAATTAGTGTGATTGGGACAATGTATGTCCCATTGTAAATTAGAACACACCCAACCACTCCTTTAAGTTGATTTTACTTATGATTAGGTATCCCCTTACATAAAGATTATATATGGTGATAATTCTCTTATATATTTGTATGGGGCTACTTGGGAGCCCTATTTATGGGTCACTCAATAAGCTTCACCATCAACCCTATTTAATCTAGGGGAGAACACTTGAAAAAAATTGAAGTTTATTAAGATGTATTTATGACTTAACTACATTAGATTGGATAGGTAAGATCAAGGATTGAACTTACAATATTAAGTTCATAGGCCTAAAGAATTGATCAATTACTCTACCTCACTGTATCAAACATTGATATGGCCAAAATTAATCAATTCCATATCCGTGCCCCATATCTATATAGGCTAGGGGCCCACCTAGCTAATGAATCAATGTGAATATTATTACATACATAATATGATCAAATCATTAGATTTTAGAAAATAGGAATAATGATATGGTGGCACCACCTTTTTCTAATGAGCAATGACATGATCGTGACCACCCCATACTGTATATTTATAGAGTTTAATTATGGTTGGAATAATATATAGTTTAATTGAAACAAAATTTATTGGCATCCCCACCCAAGATATAGGTCTAGATATATATTTAGAGTGAGTAAAGATAAAAGCTAACGCATATCAATGTTATCATCTATATCTAGTTCATTTTATCCATTGAATAATTCTATAGTGATTGAACAAGTTTATCAATGGTTATTGCTGCTACATTACATATGTAATCTATATGGTATGACCAAAGTGATCTAATGTTCATGATGTTTGGCATGTCATGAATGATATGTGTGATGAAGTCTATATCCATATAATAGAATAGTCTAATATCATCTCTATCCTTAACATGATGTTAATGTGATGGATAATGAAATGGGTGTGGGTAACATGATGTCATGGGTAATGCTTGTCTCCTCTCTCAAGACAACAACCATGGCTCATGAATCATAAAAAACTCATATCATGTGGGTGTATTTTATATAAACATGTGACGTGATAAAGTCTACATGTGATGCAATAGAGGCATAGTATCTATAGTGTAGCACCTTATAGATATAAAGGGGGTCAGTGTCTAGTATCAATTCTTAATGTGTACTTTGGCAATATCACATCCCCATATTTCAAATAGGAATCAATATAGTGTTTTTATGTTTTTTTTGGATTATAATTCCCATAACATCAAGTAAATATGGCATAAAGGGGTGGTTGGATATGTGTGGGTCATCAATGTAACCCATTTTTCCAAATCATACTACTTTGGCTTGATTTTAAATTGAATTTGGGTGATCACACATATCTATGCCCCAAATCATCTATATTTACCCTAGTCACAAGTTGATATGGTGTTGTTATGTGGATTTTAACATATCAAGGACTTAATCACAATTGAAATAAACATAAATGGGTAGTTGGGTGTGTGTGGGTCTCCAATATGACTTAAATTATCCTAATCACACCATTTTGGCTTGAATTTAAAGCATGACTTGGGGTGATCATGCACAAATGTGCCAAAATTTATTTTCATTTCTCTAGTTACAAGTATATATAGTGTTTTTGTGTCACTTTTGGCCTATAAGGGAAATAATCAAAAGTAAAATCAACATACATTGGTGGTTGGATGGGCAAGGGTCATAATGAGATTTACATTGCTAAAATCACACCTTTTATTCCTAAATTCGAAGAGAAATGGGATCATCTTGAACAAATGTGAATAAAATTATTTGAATTTACCTTGGTCTCAAATGTATATGGTATTTTTGTGTCACTTTTGGCCTATAGGAGACATAATCACAAGTAAAATTAGCATAAAGGGGTGGTTAGGTGTGTGTGAATACCAATGCGACCTAGATTTCCACATGCACACCATTTAAACCTGAATTAAAATAGAAGTGGGTTGATCACTCACAAATGTGCCCTAAATTTTACATATTTGTCTTGGTCACCAGAAAGTATGGTGTTGTTGTGTTTTTTTGGATTATAAGGGACCAAATCATTAGTAAAATCAACATTAAGGGATGGGTGGGTGTGTATTGGTTTATAACATCTAATATTGACAAACCTAGAACTCAAATAAATATCAAAAAGTAATAGAAAAGGCCCCAAAACCTAAAAAAATGATGATAGTTGAAAAGTTAAACCCTGAAATATTTAAGTACAATAACAAACTCTTAAAAATGATTGATTGACCAGATTGCATTTTGAAAAACAATCTTTCAAATCGTCACTTGTGGAGCCATGAGAATAATTATAGAAGATGTAGAGTAACTAGGTAAATTATTATATTTCTTAAAATATATTTAAAGAATAAGAACTTAACATTTATTTTAAAAGATAACCTCTGCCTACCTTTCAAGCATTTAACTCATTTCATTTATACACATTCAACATTGCATACTATTAGGAATGCCATAGATATGATTTTTTGCATACATGTTATAGGTTTGGTATTTAAAAATCCTATATACAATAATTACTTTGTGTTTATTTTTAATTCTTGAAAATGTCCAATTTTTGGCCCTTCATCTTCCTGCACTTACCCATGACTCTATAATTTTAACATCGATAACTTGTAACCTCTTTAAATCTATGACTAAAGAAAAATAAAATGGTTATATGTTTCCATTTTGAGGTGAGGAATGTTCACGCATATCACTCACCTCAAAATAAAATGATTAAATCATCATATGTCATGTAGATAGTAAGAAAATTTGGATGTACTTAGTTTATTAACAAATTTTATTGATTCATAAAGAACTCGCTAAATATCAATTCTTACATAATTTAAACCCTTAAAATCATAAGATGACCCAATACCAATTCAAAATAATTTATTAATAGATTAAAAAAATGTAAACAAATAAAAAATAAAAATAACTAAGTCATGTATGCAGTGTATAAATTAGATGACAATATTGTAATAATTGATATGTTCACATATGTTTCTAAAATAATATACCCCACCAGTTAGAGATGATAATTCATATGACCTTGATGGGTGAAAATATAAATTAAATGTTTCTAACCACACACACACACATACATTCATTTATTTGTCATACCAAAAGAATTTCTTAGCACGTGATGGCCAAATGGATGTTAAATTTAAGATTGAAAATACTTTGTGATGATCAAATAAATGTCAAATTTAAGGTAATCAATAACATTTTATCTATAAATACTATATTACATGACTAACTTATGTTTAAATTGGCTACATAGGTTTTCATTATGCACCAAATAGTCTTCATGCTTTTTTAACCACATTTCAAATATTGTGTGACTAAAATATAATCATGGAATGTTTTATGTGAAAATCATGTTTTCCTACCACCTCTCAATCCTTATACTTTCTGATGTTATGTATTTAACTCTAAACTATTTAAATTTGTCCATGTGTTATGATCGCTACCCCTTAAATTTTACAACATCATAAAAATTCAATGGTTAAACTCAATGAACCACATTACAAAGATTACATAAATTCAATATTATCAGGTGATGGAGCATGCCACATAATCTCAACCTCTAAATCATAGACTAATCACACATTCAAAGTATATCTCAGAAAGATAGATAAATTCATGGCCATGAAGCAATAACAATAATGTGTGTGTCGTTTATTTATTCACCACACACTTCATAGTTTTAAAATACTCTGAAGGGATATGATAACTTCAATAGTGTGAACATATCATAAGATTCAACATTTCTAATTTCACAGACCTAAGGGTAATACACATCAAAGTAGAGATGTGGATGGGTGCAAGGGTTATGAGTCATTGATCCCATTAAATAATTCCACTTGGATAATGTTGAATTAATCTTATTTTGACTAAGCACAAATAGGATAATCATGAAATACTTATAGAAAGTGAGAAATAATATTTATAAATAAAATAAAATAACCAAAACCTATACAAGTAGGGTGATGATGACACATGAATGGTTTAGTTTATCCTATGAAAAAACTACAACTAAGAGTAAAAATAAACATATGAAAGGAAACTGTATTCAATTAAAATCCTAAAGGACATCTTTCATAATTAATATTCATGAACAAGTAAATTAAGTTTGTCACATAGGAACTTAGTTATAATATCCCTTTTAGGGCTAAATTAAACATTTCTAGAATTGGTTAAAAAACCCTTACACAATTATGAAATATGACTAAAACCCTAACAAGAAATTAAATAATTCTAAAAATATCTACTTAGGCATGAAAATAAAATACAGATCCCATATAAACCCTCACATTATCAAATACAATTTTAAGAAATATTTTCTAGGCTATAAATTAATGAATTTAAAATGAACCATAGCAATGTAAATCTCCAAACCCTATTGATTGTCCAACTATGAAAAGTGGTTGTTTTAAAATGTATCATCACTTAATACATCTGCATTAACCCCAAAAACTACACAACCTTGAATAACAACCTAAAAGGATAACATCAGCCGTCTAAAGGGTGATGTCAACCTACAAAGTTTATTCCATCCGGTCACCACTCCCAAAATTATATTATGCAAACCTCCAATGGATGATCTAACTATTGTGGTACACTCAAATATGCCACTTTACCTTATCCAAAATCCTTTGATCAATTGTGACACCTAAATAAATCCAACAACATAATATTGAATTTTTTTCATCTCAATTTTATGTTGATGATGAGAGTTTTTGTCTTCAATAGCTCAAAGTAGAATAAAACATTCCCAAATTATGAAATAAAATGGTAGATGATAATCTTCCCCAAAATGAACCTCACCACCTTCCTTTATACCTTTTTCCCTCCAAACCAACTCCCAATTGGGGCAATCCAATTGAGGGAAAATTTAAATATTCAAAAAGTGGTTCTCTTCATAATTTCTAATTAAGCACTAACTTGATCAAATTAGAAAGTCCATTTTATAAAATTGAAATTAAAAATAAGTTATTGACATAAAGTCACATTTTTTCAAATTGAGTAAAACACCATGTTCCAATTTTCCCTTCCTTCTCTTAGCCTATGAGAAACCAAAAGAATGGGATAAGGTTCTGCATTCATCTCTAAACCCAATAAGGGGACATGACATTATAAATAAAATAGAAATGTGATTTGGGTAAGAGCACAAAGTTGGGGGACAAAAAAGAGTCTACTCATGGACATGATTTTCCTAAAATTTCATATCTGAATTTATGTAGCTAATTTGAGATGGCTACACTCAAAATTTGAATATGGTATAAGAACATGAATTGTAGCATTTCTAGTCTAGTTTTCAAAACACTTAGTTTTTTCAATAATCGTTAATTATAACTAGGTAAAACATCTAAAATTTGAAGAACTCCTATTTTTTAGAATATAGCGTAGATAGATGTCTATGTGGACCACAATTTTTTTAGAATCATTTAATATTGTTTTAAACCCTTTGGTGAATATTTAGATAAGGTCTTATATTTTGTGACATATATTATTTTATATTTTTTAAATGATTTTTTTTTTTTAATTTTACCAATAAATAGATCTTGGAAACTAACAAAAATTGGATAGTTGGTCATGTGGCCACCATAACTACCTCAAAAAAATGAAAAATGGGTTTTTTTAAATGTGTATATAATTAGGCTTAGTTTTCAACCATATATTTTTTTTTGCACTTTGATCAATGAAAAAAAAAGTACATAAATATGAATAGACATGTATATTTACAGCATGTAGTAGCCTAAAAAATGCATAGCTAGAAATCAACATAGTTTGAACCCTTAAAATAGTCCAATTAAAGTTATAAAAATCATATATTTGGAAAGAGGAGAGCTTGTTCATTTTCATGGTAATATTTTTTTGAATTCCATAGTGTATTTGGTAATGGAAGTTGAAATTTGTTATTTTCTATCAAAACTCTTAGACTCGGTTATAGATTGACAAGTCCAAGCCTTTGGCTTGTGAATCCAATATATTTACAAACCAAAAGGCTTGGTTTTTTGAATTCAAATTTAAATAACATGTACGTGTTATAACACATATGTGTTAGTTTTTCTTAACACATAAAAAATATTGTATGAGTACACATTTTTTTGCTTATACCTATGTTTTTCAGCTCCCTAATAATGGTGTATCATGATAGGGTAAAGGTCCCTAACTTTAGATACTAAATTAAGGTGTCATGGTATCACATTAGAATTATAAAAAAATACTTATTTACTTAACTACTTATAATTAATGTTTTAAGTTCAAAACCATTATACATATCACGATATAACCAATTTTATCATGAGAGGTCATAAAATGTATTTTTTAAACATATGAACAACACTTAACCTTTGGACTACCAATCTATCTATGCAATAGAATACCAATACTTGAGTCTTATTTTTCAAGATGTGATTGGTTCATTTAAATTTTATAGAGTAAATGTTGAATAAGTATATATAATACTATGTTTGCTCAACTTCTGATGCACTTTAATATTTATACACACTAATACATGTTCCATCAATGGAGCACACCTCAACAAAAAGATTGTTTGGCTATTTCTAAGTGCAAGTCACTATTTGTACCTTTCCCCTATATACACTACCACAAAAGGATTCAATTATAGTTTGATAGGCTATATGGCCTCAGTTAGTAGGTTGTGTGTAGATATGATGAAAATGTTTGAATGTGGTAATGTAATGATAATATTTAACATGTAGCCTAAGCCAAGCATGAGACATCAAGACTTAGTTCAAACTAATGTGTCAACCCCAATGTTATAAAAAAATATTCATACATGTTTGAATCTGAAGGAAATTGGGGCTATTTTGAGCCCTTTAAACCTAATTTCATGACTATAAAATATGATTTGGGGGTTGATCACCTCCAATTTCATTAGAGATTGAAGTAAAGAAACATTAAATGCAATTTTTACATTTATAGGATGTGGTTTTGAGCTCAATAAACTTGAACGAAGCATCATATAATAAATGTAAATGTTGTTTGGTTCAATTGTGGAGACAATTAGGATCAAATGAGCCACATGAACCTCTTTTAAATTTTATACATGATGTGATTTGGATTGAAATTAACCCTAGAATGTCATCGTATATAATGAACCAAAGAGTTAATTCATTTAATTGAAGAGGATTTTGAGGATAATTTGAACCCCTTTAACATAACTACAAGAGAATTAGATATGATTTGGGGCTAAATTAAGTTTGATTTTATCATGAATTGAGCCAATTAGTCAATTAGTACAGTTACGAATGTGATTTGGTAAAATTGAACCCCTTCACCAAATTTATGGCCCAATTTATTATATAGTCTATGTAACATATGGCTTAACAGACCCTAATTTAATCATAAATACAAACATGAAGGAAATTATGGCCAATTTGAACCCATTGAACCTAAATGTGAGTCTACAATGTGATTAAAGGGGCTAAATTAGCTCACATTTTATGACATGTTAACCCTAAAACCTAAATTTATGACAAATATAATTCCCCTAAACTGTAATTTCATCACACATATATGAACTATGTTACACTAAACCTTAAACTTTAATTTTATGATAAATACAACCCCTAAGATACCTAATTTTATCATAAATGCATTTTCATGAAGGTAATTGGGGTCAATATGAATACATTACACCTATTTATGTGACTTTAGGATGTGATTTGGGGCTAAATTAGCTCATATTGCCTTACATATTGAGCCAATTAGTCAATTTTTACAATCATAAAACCTAAACCCTTATTTTATAAAAAAATACAGACATGAAGTAAATTAAGGCCAACCTAAACCTATTAAACATGTACATAGAGTATACAATGTGATTTGGAGTGAGCTTAACCCTAATGTCATCATATATAATGAACCAAAAAGTTGATTCATTCAATCGAGGAGGTCTTTGAGGTCAATTTAAACCCCTTAAACCTAACTACAAGATCAAGATATGGGTTGGGGTAAAATTAAGTCTGATTCTATCATGAATTGATCTAATTAGTCAATTAGCACAATTTGGGATGTGATTTGGGCAAAATTGATCCCATAAACCAAATTTATGTCTTAATCGATTATATAATCTATGCAACACATGGCTTAAATAACCCTAGTTTTATCAAAATTGTAAATAAGAAGGTAATTGTGGCTAATTTGAACATATTGAACCTAAATGAGAGTCTACGATGTGATTAAATGGGATAAGTTAGCCCACATTTCATGACATGTGTTGTCATTAAACCCTAATTTTATCACAAATTGAATGTAATTTGGACTAATTTCAAATATAATTTGGTCTAATTAAATTTAATTTGGATTAATCAAATCTAATTTAGACTAATTAAATCTATTTTAGACTAACTAACATCAACCAAGGGGAAAATTGAACTAAATTTGGAGCAATTAAATCTAATTTAGACCTAAATAAACCTAATGTGGACATGAATCAAATTAAAGGGATAATTCAAGGGAAAAATACATCATACGATAGTCTTATTGCATAGTTATATAGGATGAAGCTATAAAGTAAATAACATGTATGATTTATAAGGTGTACGTATTATTTACATTGTAGAAAAAACCTAGTTTTCAATGACTATTTTTAACCCAAATCAAGAATTATATCCCCACAAACATTTTCTAGATATTTTCTATGTATTCTCTACATGTTTTCCAAGTACTATTTTGGACCCCACCTTTGAAAATCTATCAATTATCGAATGGGTGATGGATCATGTTTGAGGAAGAGGAAGAAGTTGAATAAAAAACACCAGAGAAATTAGAATATTTGACAGAAAAACACAAGGTGTGAATTCAAGTACTTCATTCCAGACAAAATACAAACACTAATCTTGATTATCCAAATACCATAGATAATGATCCAATTGAAAATAATGATATGAATAATGATGAAATTGAAAATAATGAATTTAATAATGATGAAATTGATAATAATGAATTAGATAATGTTGGAAGTTCACATTCAAATTATAAAGTTTTTTATTTTGTTGATGATGAGTCTATGCATGATGATTTACCACCCCAATAATGAAGAAATATTGGTGGAAATAAATAATGATGAAATTATAGGAAGAATGACTCTAAGAGACATTAAATGGATGAGAAGGGTATACCTTGATCTACATGAAGAAGGTAATTAACTTGGTGAAACTATTGAAGATAATAAATTAATATGTGTTATCATATTGGTCCAAGATGTGGTTTTATTACAATTCATGCTCCAATAAGACCTAGTAATTAATGTACTATTTTTAATATAAATGGAATATTGATATTTAATATATTGAAATGTTTATCATTAATACATTTGGATAGATGTTAATGAGAAATAGAAACTCTAGGTACCCAAAGATCACCTTGGATTATTTATTTCATAAAATTATTTGTCATTAATTAATTTTCACTATTGTTTCTATCTAAAGTTCAAGTTCATGGAATCTCACAAAATTTAAGTTACCTTAGTCCTTAGTTATCAGGTTCATTTTAAACATTAAGCCAAATGAAATTTAATGGTTCAGTTTAAAGTCTTTTTTAATATTTTGTTTTTGTCTTTTATTTTAAAACAAGGTGAGATGGGGGTCTGAAATTAGATCTAATGGTATTTTTATTAATGGTCAAACATATTTGGTGTTGTTAAAATCAATGCTTAATCCCATACAAAAATCCATGATCATATCTAAGGGTATTTTGAGGGGCCTTGATTTTCCAAAAAACACTTAAACCCATCCAAAACTCCAACACTATTTGTGTTGTTTAAGTTGTTTAGGGGAAAGGAAAAACATGATCGATAGGGAAAACTTTTTTTTTTGCAGAACATGTTAAACAATTCTTGATCCATTGAACAAAAAGTCATGTACATCCTATGACTATTTTATTTTTCACTTACATTTTAAATACTTAGGATGAAAGGTGGTTTCTACTAATAATGTTTTGATTTTTTTTGTTAACCTACAAAAGACTATAAAACATTATAGAAAAAGTTATAGGCCTAGAACATGAAGGATGAATTTTTTGTTGTTGAACTTATCACTATATATTTTTTCTTCTCACTTTGCATGGTGTATGAACCTATAAAAAATATTAAAACAAATAATGCATACATGAAAAATAGAAAAAAACATTAGTGGAAACCCCTTATGATCCTCAATAGAATTATCTCTACACTAAAATATGATGCATATAATCATTTATGGAAAGTTTAGGGGCCATGGATACTTTCATGGAGTTTGGTAGAGGAGTAATAATACATGGACAAGCCTTTCCATTCTCTCACTCTCTTCTTCTCATATTTTTCGTGATGCAAATGAGTTTTTAAATCTTAGGCTAGCTTTTGTTTCATTCATCCTTATGTATTATTTAATGAAATTAATTAGATGATTTGAAAACATATAATTAAATATCATAGAATTAAGATCAGAATAAATAGATCCACAACAATTGGTGAAAGAGTAGAATAATTGAATATTATGATTGAGCCACTTCAAAGGGAAAGCTCCATAATAAGGTAATAAGAACATAATTCACAATATGATGTTAAGAGACTAACCAATACCTATTATATATACTCTAATTAGCCATGCTTATCCCATAAGCCGACCATACTAAGAACATCATGAAATGCAACAAGCTAATATGAATGTGTGTAAGTCATAAGTCAGTCACACATATCCATAAACACACTATAGGTTAAGGGCGTAAGATTCGCATCCCCTTTAAAACAACATTTTCTTCAATATTGAATCAAACTGTGATGTTATTATAGGAATGCTTCATCCTCCCATGTTGCATCTTTAGAATGCAGGTTCTTCCATTTGATCAAATAGTACTTAATGGCTCTAGTCCACAGTTGCTTAGTACACATGTGAAGGATCTCATTAAGCTCGAAAATGACTTGGAAGTATTCATCCAATTTAGTTAGCCTAGTTTGAGTGGAAACTCTATGTCTAATCACTTTATTTAGGAAAGATTCATGGAATAACTGATGTATATGAGTGGTTGGGGGTAATTCTGACTTATAAGCCACATTGCCAATTTTCTTCAAGATTTGATAAGGGCCATAATACTTAGGTGAGAGTTTGTTATCCTTTTTTTGTTTCTTCATAGACATATACTCATATGGATGTAAATACATAAAAACTCAATAACTTATGTCTAAATGCCGATCAATGTAGTGTTGATCTACTTGTTTCTTCAATTGATTTTGTGCCTTTATTAAATTCTCTCACAAACTAACTAACACCTATTGTTGATGGTGAATGTGTTCCTCAATAGCTCAAACCTTAGGATCCTTTATCAAATTTGAAGTGATGGATGGGTGGTGATACCCATACAATTCCACAAAGGAAGACATCTTGGAATAAGTTTGAAAATAAGTGTTATACCACCATTCAACAAGTGGCAACCAATGAAACCATTTATCTTGTTTGTTAGAAAAAATATATTTAAGATAACCTTTGAGACATTTGTTGACTACCTCTATTTTCCCATCAAATTGAGGATGATAGAATGAGCTATTAGCCAATAGGGTGCCAAAACATGAAAACAATTTAGTCCAAATTTTACTATTAAATATGGGATCTCGATCACTTATAATGATATTTGGAGTAATATACAATTTTTGAACTATATTTAGAAAAGTAGAAGCTACAACAATGAAAATAAATGACTGTGATAAGGAACAAAAGCGAGCATACTTGATGAGTCGATCCAAAACTACCATGATAAATTTTTTACCCTTAGACTGTGATATCCCCTAATGAAGTCCATAAAAACTTCTTCCCAACACTGGCTAAGGATGGATGGAGGTTTTAAAAGACCTGGGGTCTTAATGGTTTCACCTTTATTTTGTTGACATACCATGCATTTAGCCACATGTTTCTATACATCCCCCTTGAATCCTTCCCAAAATAAATCTTTATTGATTCTATTCAAAATTTGGTATGTCTATAATTAAATTTTCACACCCATTGTTTGAAACAACCTTTAGAGACTTTGTCAATGAAATTGGTTTCCTGATTTCTATTACAACACTTCTCTTCATTGTTAAAACACTTCACTCCCTGATTCATGTTCCAATGTCAAACTTCTTTCTTCCCTCTCCTCTTGGTCTCATGGAGGTTATTAAATTCTTTTATTTATTAATTTAAAAAAATTAAGAAAGTAAAAAATTAATTTTAATTAATTTTACTTGTAATAATTATTAAGATAGATAAAGAGAGAGATATTATTATTAAAAGAGGGAAAATAAATTATTTTACATACAAATGTGTATAAATGTATGTGTACATCTCTAAAAAGTGCAAACTTCTTAAAGCTAATTTCCAAAATGAAAAAAGTGGTAATTTCCTCCACATATCCGCATATGGTATTGAATAACTTGTACAAAAATTGGAATAAGTTTCAAAAATAGCACTTGACTTCTCTTTGTCATTTCCCCACATTTATTCCTCCATCATCTCAGTGCATGAATTTTATGAATAATATTAAATAATAAGTGGTTATCAAATTTCTCATTTATTCAAAGAGGAAACCATGTAAAGTGAAACAAAGTTAAGTAGTAGTGGCGATAAAATCATAGAATGATCATTTCAATAAATAAAGTGAAGAAATACATGGAAAAGTAGTGAAGAAGTAGAATAAATGGAATAAGGATAAGAAATAAAATAAGTGAATAAATCCTTAACACCTCTAAGAAGGTTTAACGAAGTAGTGAATAAATACATGGAGAAGCCATAAAGAAGAAATGAATAAATACATGGAGAAGCCATAAATAAGTAGTGAAGAAATAATGAAGAAGCTTTGAAGAAAGCATAAAACAAGATTTATGAATCTTTTAAAAGCTCATTCAAGACCATAAAATTAGTTCAAGAGCTTTCAACACAAGAAAATATGCATGCATCCATATCTTCAAGAAGCTCCAAGATCTATACTATCTCATCCCATTTCAAGAAGGGAAAATAATATCAAATGGTTTTCAAAGATTTTTCTTGTATTTTATTACCCCAAAATACTGCTTCAAAATTTCAATGCCATACTTAAAGAAGACTATTTTCTTGATATTTTATTCACCTTTTGTATGGAGATGGTTTTAGACATTTCAGTGGTTTTTATTAATATCAAGAAAGGTTAAAAATTTGCAAAGACAATGGGTTTTAAGACTATCAAAAAAAGAAGATGTACAAATATAAAGATCAAGAACAATAAAGTGGTTTGGTTTCCTTCTACAAGGTGATTTTCAAGATTTTCATATAATAAGATTAACAATTTTAAATAACAAGTAATAAGTTGTTCTGTGAAGACTCTTGGTTGTTTTTCAAGCTGTGATATCTCATTCAAGGCTTTATAATCATCCCATAAGCTTCAAGATCAAAAAATTATGCATACATCATTATTCTAAAAAAAAAAACCAAATCACTAAGTATGGCATCCCACTTAAAGATCTCCGAGTAAATATTACACACACACACACACACACACACACAATAAAAAACTAATTCAAAGCTTTCGAAGAAAATTTTAGATTAATTTTTCAAAGAATTTTTTTTAAAGAAATATGCGTTAACTCATAGTTCCAAGAAGAGGTTCAACACATTTCTTAAATTTTAAAGCAATTTTCAAGAATTCCAGGATTTTCAAGAAAATAAAAAAGCCAGAGGGTTTTCAAAAAATCAAGAAAGAAGCAGATTTTAAATAAAATTAAGAAAGATCTAAAATCTAAAATTACTATATATTCTACCTTTCTTATTTTTTATTTTTGTGAAATTTTCAAATTTGTATTTTTAAAGAGGGATCTAAAAAAATCATGTAATGGTGGTATTCAAATCCAACCTTATTTTTGAGCTATTTACGTAAAATCTATTATTGTAGAAGGTGGACCAAGAGACTTTGACCCGACACCTTGTTTTCTTTATTTGTCAACTTGGCTTTCTTCGATAATTTTTTAGTTTGAAAGTATTTCAATCTCTTTATATTTTCCCTTTTTTACAATGTTTACATCAATAATAATGGGTTTAAAATATGAATTTCAAGACATCACACCAGTTTTTGTGCTAGAATCAGAGTGTGAGTACATCATGGACACAAATCTCAGACATGTCAATATGCATCAGTTTTGTGATACCACAAGATCTGAGGGATAAACTGTATTCATGTGGAAAATTTACAACTATGGATTGCCTCAAGTCATAGCCTTTCTTATTTTAATATAATGCCTAGAACTTGTGATTACTTATGTGGAACACTATAATGGTGAAAATAGGGGAGTGTTCTATTCTAGTAACAATCCAATTCTCTTGATTAGTTCTAAACACATTGAAGACACTTTTAGAATTCCAGACTATGAACAACAAATTGAGATCAATAAATAATCCTCTCATTAGATATGGGATGAAAATCCACTCAAGTGGTCTAAATTCACAAATAAGCATTGGATGATTACCAAATGAGCCAATGCCAAAAGATTTCAGAAATAATTTATAATAAGTGACTTTTTCCAAGAATTAATTGACATCATCATTCTCCTCAGCCAAGTGTTTGGAATCCCATACAAACATTACTTCCAATCATGGATGTATGATTTCATATACATTATCCTTCATGGAAAATAATTCATTGATTTTTAAATGATCATAAGTGATGTTATGCACAACTAAATCATTGATGTGATAATGACATGTAATTTATACATGACTTCATACTTGGTGTTCAATGTAGCTAGATGAAAAATATTCACACACCTAAAGACAAATGGGTTATGGATTTAGGACCCAATAAAGTATATCACTTATATCCTCATATTGAGATCAAATCAAGTGTGAAACATTTCAAGTGAGTTAATGACACATTCCTCTTTCACATGATCAAGATGCTCAAAAAGTATCCGAGTAAGGGATTCAATGGATATAATTTCCAAATGTGGTAGTTGGTTTATCCAATTCCCTACGATCTCATACATCATAGTTGGTAGATTCAATGGTATTCCATATAAATTTCCAAAGTACATATCTGACAAATGGGCTCTAAAGGAGATATCTCAACAACTAACATCAGTGAACCATTTCTTGGGAGAAAATCATAAGATTGGTGTTCGTTTCCCAATTTCAATTGGGATATTTAAATTTCCTTCATATCACAAAGTTGAATTAATGTATATCAAAATGGCCATGGTGACCCTTCACCCCATTTGTCCAAATATTGGAATTTGACATCAGTGGATTCATTAAAGGCATCTTATGAAAAATTACAAGCATCAAACACAAATTGAAGACTATTGAACATATTGTAAACATGATAGCAAAGTGCATCTTAGAGATTATTCTATATTGACTCTTAGGAAAATAATTAATTTTAATTTTAAAATTATACCTAGAGGAGTCATTGATGACCAACATAACTTGGTTTATCCTTACTATAATGAGATTGCCTCAAATCCTATTCCTATCATTGATTGGTCTAGAAGGAAAGTAATGTAAGTGGAAGATAGAAATCAAAATATCAAAGAACATAGTTTCTCTTGGCTACAAAAAATGATAAAATAATTATTTGAAATGGAAAATAATCAACCTTAAAGCTATGGATCATCCAAGACTATTTATAAAGAGAAAGTTCTTAATCCTATGAGGTCATCAACATCTTCTACAAAATGACCTCCACTCACAATCAACACCATAGAGGCAATTGACAATACAAATATAATGATAAAATAAATCATTACATAGGATATTAAACATTGTACCAATATTTAAATAAACATGGATGATGAGTGAGAAAGAGTGAGCATTTTAGAAATATCACAATCCAATTTTTATCCATCTATTCTTACTAGACTATTGAGTATCATAGATTGATTGCCAATACTACTCTGTAATACATGGCCTTGGAAAATAATCAAGACCTAATTTTCATCTCCTTAGATTCTCCTAGAATTTCAAAATAAGCATAACTTACTCAAATTATACTAGTTGCAGTTTAATCACATCTTTTAGTTCAAACCTAAATTAAAGATCATTCAACAATCTAGATTGATCCTCTTTTCATTGACACATCAAAATGGTTCTATGAAGTCATAAGTAAAATAAAAATATTTGCCAAACCAACCACTATTTAATTTAAATCAATTGCATCATTTTTAGCTCTTCCTCCTATGAAGAAGACTAAAGTGATTTCTAAAGTTAACACGAATCAAAGAAAGAATCATATTTATAAAGATTGCCACACTGATTGCCAAAAAATAAAGAAAACATGTCAATTAAAGTATATAAAATATATACAATGATTATGGGAAGATATATAGTGGAAGGAGATAAATAAAATGCACAAGAAGCATTGAATACAATCATTCAATGCATGGAGAAGTATAAATATCCAACAACATGATACAAGGAATAAAATCAATAATTGGTGGCATATATTCAACATATTATCAATATAATAGGATTTTATTCAGTCCTACTAACCTCATTGATTGTGTTGATAGATACATGCATGATTCTAGTGTCAAAAAAAGTTGAGAACATGGTAAAATTAATGAAGACATGGCCAAGAAAACATTTTGGTGTATGGATTAAAGCTGATCAACAACATCATGAAGATATTTGATAAGATTCAAATAGGATTGAACATATTTATAATATTTGAGTTAGATTCCACTTAGATTATATCTTTTATTGAATCAATATTCCCTGATTTTCATGCATGATCCAATCAAGTTTCTCTTCACTCATCTTTAAAGGAATTCTCAAGATTCAACATCATGGTCTTCATGTCAAGTGGTCTAATGCTATCAAATTATTAAGATAGATGCTCAACAATGTAAAAGTGAAACTTTATATCATCAAAGAGAGAGGTAAATAAATTATATCCAAATTTTAAAATTCATTAAATAAATCCATCATAATTTCTTTAATGACAAGAGTCAAGTTAATTTCACAATGTGACTCAAAGAACAAATGTCTAAGTTGGTCAAGAATGAATCTTATGCATCTTCAAGTTTCAATGTTTCCTCTATTAATAAGTCTAAAAAACTTCAAATTCAATTTGAAAAAAACATAAAATAAGCTGACTAAATATCATCCCATACCTGAGCTCATTTTTGAAGTGCAAATTATTGGAAATTTGATTGTCATTGATGTCAAAAGGGAGATCATGAGCATGTCATTGATGTTAAGGATTGTATATGGTGATTAGAAGATATGTAAAGGATACTATCAGAGGTTAAGTTTGATTGGAATGTTTGTTTTCATGAATGGAATTCATCTGGTTCTTCATAATGATCATCTAGACATTTTGGGTCCAAACAAGAAAAGAGAAGTAAGCATATTGATGAGGTCAGTGTTTACACACATTGAGGTGTTAGGAAAAAATGATCACATGGGTCTATTCATTTTTATGCCTAGTTTATATGCACTAAATATCAGGTCATGTGATGTAGCATGAAAAAAAAATATACTTAAGTAAAGTAGGGCTATCACCTATGAAGGCATATCTTGCACCTATGAAGGCTTCAAGAGAAATCGGATAAATGGATGGAATCCCTTATGTAAGAGGATTGTATGTGCTATTTTATAGGTCATCTAACTAAGTATGAAAATATTTATGTAAGTGAAATTTTAGCCTTCTAAGTAAAATGAAATTATCTCCATACTTAGATAAAATATATACAAGGTCATGTAAAGTCAAATTGTCAAAGGATCTTATGAGTAAAAATGCTAGTGACAAGTTTCACATTCATAGATCTTGTTAGATAAAGACCCAATGAGCATAATCTTGTTAGATTTAATGATCAAGCTAGTTGGAAGATCTGATGGTACACAAGTGATCATGCAAATGAGATCTAACAAAGTGAATGGAATCAAATACTATAAAGAGATCGACATTTAATAACTAGATATAAGTAAAGATCATGCATCTTTGAAGATCTAATGACACACATAAGCTTAGATGAGAAATATCCAATAAAATGAGTGGACTTTGATGGAACAAAGTGATCAATGTTTATTGATATAGTGATAAGTTAAAGATCGATTAGGTTCAAGAAGATCAACATAGTGAAAGCGATCCAAAGATATAGGAAGCAGTGGGATGAGGTCAAAGTGTCAAAGTTTAATGACCAAGTCAAGGTAAAGTTTGTTCAAGTTCAAATATCTAACGACACATGAGAAATAAGATCTAGAGATCAATGGATGACTTTTAAAGAGTGAAACATTAAAGTGCAGTAGTATAAAGAGATCTAACAAAGTGAGGAGCTTGGATATGGAATAAAGAAAGATATCAAAGGCTAGTATTTAAAGTGTTTAAATTCCAATGGTCAATTGGAGAAACATGTAGGAATATGCAATAATTTGTGTATATGTTCTATATCTCAACACAAATAATGAGATTGATTGATCCAACTAATCAAATCTACATTAAAGACCCTGTGCATCAAAAATTGAGTCTAACAAATTCTATAGATATTAAAAAGACCTATAATTATGGTGTGATGCATGGAATAAAGACATGGGAAACTTATAGTCCAAGTCATAATGAACTAAAGTCTAGAATTATCATGATATGTTACAGTCCAAGTGTGAAGATAGGGAATAAGCAAACCCTAAATCAAATGCTGATATATATAACATCTAATATATAGTTACTATTATTAGAATTATGTCAAATGAAAATATATAGACACAGAGGTAGAAATGCAAAGAATATGAGTTGTTGAAGAGTGTCAAATAGAAAATATATTGACATAGAGGATCAAATTGAGAGAGAGATAAAGTGTGTCAAATACAAAATCATAAAGACATAGAACTAGAGTGAGCAGAGAAGAGTAGAGTGGTTGGTGAAGCTAATGAAGTGTGTTGAATAGATAGATATCCAAACATAGGACTAGGGGAATAGAGAGGATGAAAGGCACAAAGAGAATGTGCAAAATATGATCAGTTGTAGATTAGACATGTAAAAAAGAACAAAGATTTGGATTCATGTATGAATCTAATTTATAAATTAGATTTTTAGCTCCATATAAGAGTTTGATAGGTTGGTGCCATCAGATAAGCTAAGTGGGTGCTTAGATTAAGGAGTGGGTACTTCCTTAGAGTTGGTGCTCTTAAATTAGGGGATTGATGTCTCCTTAGGATTGGTGTCCTTAAACATTATAACCAATGATGTTTGATAGTGAGGCTTTGAACTATGAAGTTGGATTAGAATAGTAGTTATTCTCACTATGGTTTTTCCCTTTGGGTTTTCCACATATAAATCTTGTGTCATGTGTATTTATGTTTGTATGATCTTTGTATATTTGATTTGATCCACATAGATATTTAATATATTATAAAAGGTATTAAATGAATAATTTTAATTTATATACTAATTCACCCCCCTATTAGTATCTATTTTTTTCCAATAAATGGTATTAGATCCTAGGGTTCCTTTAAAGAAGCTTAATTAGCTCAGGTAGATCTTGGAACAGTGAACACAATGGCTAGTCAAGAAGGATCTTCATCAAACAAATCACCTCTCTTTGATGGATATAACTATGTATTTTGGATCATAAGAATGCAATATTATTTATCTTCATTAGGTTTTGATGTATGGATGTCTATGGTAAATGTATATACAAACCCTACTACAACTCATACTAATCAAGGGGTCAAGAAGGCATATAAAGTCAATGTTAAGGCAAAGAATGTTATTCTTTGGGGAATTTCAAACTCAAAGTTTGTCAAAGTGATGCATTATCAAAATGCACAAGATATCTAGAACAAGTTGAAGACCATTTATGAAGGAGATGACAAGGTAAAGCAGGCAAAGCTTCAAACATAAAAATTTAAGTTTTAAAGTCTTAAAATGATTGAATAAGAGAAGATTATGTATTACCTCCTCATGGTAGATGAAATAGTCAATGCAATCAGAGGCCTTGGAGAAGAGATGAAAGAATCAATCATTGTCAAAAAGTTCCTAATATCTTTGCCATCAAGGTATGATTCTAAAATCTTTTTAATAGAGGAAGAAAGAGATCCAGATAAGCTCACTGTATGAGTTACATGGAACCTTCACTGCTTATGAGATGAGAATGGGAGAAGTATATACTCCTAAGAGAAAAGCTACATTTAACGCATCCAATCATGTAGAATCATAAGCATGTACATCTAGATATGATGATACTGATGAATAAGAAACCAACTTTGTCAGAAGATTGAAAAGAGGATCTAAAAAGTACAGAGGTAAGTTACCCTTTAAATGTTTTAATTGTGGTAAATTGGGACATTTTTACACTAAATTCCCTTATGAGAAAAAGGATAACTTTGAGTAAGAATAGGATGACAAAAGGATGAATCCTAGCTATTCCAAAAAGAGTAACTTCTTTAAAACCAATAAAATCTTGTATATAAGAGAAGATAGTGACTTATTGGATGATAGTGATAGCTCAGATGATGAACATGACTATGCCTTTGTGGTTGAGGGAAATGAATCCCTATTCGTGGAATTAGGATAAACTTTTATAGATCTAGATTAAGATGAAGCTAAAAACTCTAGTGAAGAAGAGAAAGAGAAGTGGACCTTGAATTTGAAATCATTTGTGTTCTAGATGAGATTGACAAGTTGAGAAAAGAGAACACAAGATAGAAGAAGCTTAGATAAAAAAGAAATTGAAAAACTATCCAAAATTCTTGAATAATCTAATCATATGGTGATAAGCCTAAAGACACAAATTGAAGATTCCACAAGAATAGAATAAGCAGTCAAGATTGAACTACAACATAAGTCTATTGAATGTATGAGGCTAGAAGAAGAGATAGTGACTTTGAGAAAAAAACTTGAAAAGGCTAAAGAACAAATAGATAAAGGTCTAAAGATAAAAAGAGGATCAAACATTCTTGATGAATTGATTAGATATCTAAATCCATCAAAAGGGACATATATTCTTGGTTATGAAAAGGGGAAAAGTCCCATAACCAGTACATCTACTAAGTTATATGATAATTTCAAAGAAGAAGGATTAGGAGCAAAGCAAGAGAAAGATTTTTGGGATACAAAGATAGATACAAATACTATTGATGTGAAGAAGGCCAAAGGAGAAAAGAAGCCTCAATAAAGGAAGAATAATAATGAGTCCATCTCTATAAACTCAAGGAAGATACAGAAGACAAAGGTAGTTGATGCAGATGGTTAGATAAAGGTAAGCAACTTGAAGAAGCAAAAGTTGAGAAGAACTCCCCATCTTGTATTAGGAAAATCTATGACCAGGTATTCCTCATTTTTATATGGTTATTATTATAATTTTAATCATTTTGGTCATAAGGCTAGTAATTCTAGAGTTGTACCTACAAAGAGAACTAATTTTGTAAGAAAAAATTCATTTACACCCTTGTTAGATACAAATGTAGTATGTTATAATTGCAATAATTTTGGTCACATAGCTAAAAATTGTAGAACAAGCTTTTTAAGATCAAAATTGAAATGTAAGAATAAAACCATGCCTCCTAGTGTGATCAAAGGTTCATAAGTCTTTGAAAAAGAGAAAAGTAAGCCCAAAAAGACATATAAGCAACCCAAGAATGTATGGAAAATGAAATATCAAGCCATGACGAAGAGTGCTACAGAGGTTGGAAAATGTCAAGAGATCTCAATTCATTCACATGTTGAGAATGAGAAGAAAAATCTCAAGGATAATTCCAAGGTGTTGTTTGAGGATAATTTTGAGGTATGTATAGATTCAAGTGAACATCCTACTACTATAGAATAAGTATCAAGCATAGAACATTAGTCTTTTATGCCTAATGATAAGATTATAAGTAGTAAGGAAGATTCATTAGATGAAAAGGTATGTCATGAATCCATGTTGTCTCCATGGATCGTTAATCCAAAGGAGAATATCATAGTAGATTAGCATATTACTTATCTTAAGCCTAAGAAGAAGAAGAATAATAATAGAAAGCATAAGATGACCAAGGAGGAGAAATAATATGAGAATTTATGGGAAACTCTTGGTTTCACATTATTCTAGGACATTATGAATTAAGATGTGTCTATCTATGCTTTTTAAGAGACCCCTTTCTGTAAAGAAGCAAGTGGTGTTCTTCAAAATATTCTAAAGGCAAGAAATGAGTGTTTTCAATTGAATTTGGTATGCCAAGATGAGTCAAGTGCTATGTATGCAGTGTCTTCAAGGATGGAATGAGTGATTCAATGTGACATAATGAGATTGGATTACATCTCATATATATGTCTATAGGTTCAGTTGGCATAAGGGTTCTAATGCAATAAACCCTTGACATGGTGTATCTTGTTTTTTATAATGAGTTGGGTCACCAAACTTAGTGAACATGTGAAAAATGATGATATCCATGTGACAAATGAAGTTATGGTGTGCTATAAGGATTCCTTTGGTGCAAATATGGAACATGGAGTTAGGGGAAGCTAACTTAGATAGATTGAATGGCTTGAGGAACTATGCATGATGTGAAAAGGAACATATATGAGATGCTTCAATCATGATTGAAAGATAAGGTGTTGTCTACTAAACATGTTAACTTAAGCAGGTTGAGATGATGACTTGAACAAACCAAGTTAGGTGCTTAGATAGTGTATTGAATTCTCATTCATAAACAAAGTGGGATCTTTTAATTGTTCAAGTCATAGGATCAGAAGACTATGTATAGAGACGTAAAGATTCTCATGTGATGCAATGAGACAAAATTTGGGATTGATATCTCCTACATCACATCACTAGATAATAGTGATGGATCATAATTCTAGAGGAAGAGGTATGTATGTTGTGAAAATTTTTAATGAGTTGATGGTTGCATATTCTTGGATAAACTCATTTATATGATAAGGGGGGAGGACATTTGGACAAAAAATAAGATATATTTCCTTTTCCATTGATTTCAAAGGGTGAGATAAAGTGAAAATACTCTCTATGGGAGAAAAAGAGCAAAATGCTCTCTGCAAAAGTTTAGAGCAAAACGTGCAAATGTCAAAGAAGAAGTAGAGCAAGTGTCTAAGTTGAGTATCAGGAAAATGTACCATTGCCTAATGGGGAACAAGTATGGTATGAATAGATTCATTTAATACTCATTATAATCTAATGCAAGCAATTCTAAATAAAGAGAAAAGCATTAGAAGATCAGAGCATTTAGTTTGCCATCAATGACAAAGGGGGAGATTGTTGGAAATATGATTGTCATTGATGTCAAAAGAGACATTATGAGAATTTCATTGATGTTTAAGATTGTATATGGTGATTAGGGGATATGAAAAATATCCTATCATAGGTCAAGGATGATTGGAATGCTTGTGTGCATGAATAGAATTATTTTGGTTCTTCATAATGATCATCTAGACATTTTTGGTCCAGATAGGAAAAGATTGTGTAACCATATTGATGAGGTCAATTTTTCACACATGGAGGTGTTAGGACAAAATTATCACATGGGTTTGTTCATTTTTATGCCTAGTTTATACGTGCTAAATTTCAATTCATGTGATCTAGCATGACAAAATATATGCTTGAGCAAAATAGGGATCTAAGGCATTTTGACAATGTTTTCCAACACAGTCAAATTTGTAGTTTGCAAGAAAATTCTCAAAGGCATTTTTATAAAGACATATATTGCACTTATGAAGGCTTTAGGAGAAATTGGATAAATGGATAGAATGCCCTATGTAATAGGATCATATGTGCTAATTTTAGGTCAGTTGACTAAGTGCAACAACAGTTATGTAGGTGCAAAGTTAGCCTTCCAAGTAAAATGAAATGGTCTCCATACTTGGATAAAATCTGCACAAGGTCATGAAAAGTCAAATTATTATAGGATACTTTAATTAAATTCACTAGTGATAAGTGTCACATTCATAGAGCCTATCAAACAAAGACCCAATGAGCATAATCTTATCAAAGTTAATGATTGAGCTAGTTGGAAGATCTGACATTGCACGGGTGATCATGCAAAGGAGATCTAATGGAAAAAATATACGTAAATGATATAAAGAGATAGACATAAGTAAAGATCATGTATCTTTGAAGATCCAATATCATGAAAAATCTTGGATGAGAAAGATCCAACATAATGGGTGGACTCAGATAGAACAAAGTGATCGATGTTTATCGACACGGTGGTAAGTTAAAGATTGAGCAAGTTTGAGTATATCAACTGAGTGAAAATTATCCAAAGATATAAGAAGCAAAAAGATGATGTAAAAGTGTTAAAGTATAATTACCAAGTCAAGGTAAAGTTTGTGCAAGTTCAAATATCTAATGACATGCGGGAGATAGGATTTGGAGATCGATAGATGCATTTTAAAGAGAGGAACATTAAATTTCAACATCATACAAAGATCTTATGGAGTGATAGATCTTGGAGATGGTATGAAGAAAGAGATTAAAGGATAGTATTTAAAGTGTTTAAATTTCAATGGTCAAGTGGAGAAACATGCAAGAACATGCAGGAACTTGTGTATAAGTTTTATATCTTGGCATAGGAAATGATATTAGTTGATCCAACTGATCCAAACTTGAGTCTAATAAATGATATAGATAGTAAAGAGACCTATAATTACAGTGTGATGCATGGAATCAAGATGTAGAAAAATTATAGTCTAGGTCATAATGAACTTATGTCTAGAATTGGTATGATGTGTTACAATTTGAATGTGAACATAAAGAAGAAGAAAACCCTAGATCAAATTCTTATATATACAACATATACGATATAATTGTAATTGTTGGAATTGTGTCAAATGCAAATATATAGACATAGAGGGAAAAGGGTAGAGAAGATGAGCTGTTATTGAAGAGTGTCAAACAAAAAATACAGTGACAGAGAGGAGTAGAGTGAGAGAGAGAGATAAAGTGTGTCAAATAGAAAATCATAAAAACACAGAACCAGAGGGGGTACAGAATATTAAAGTGGTTGGTGAAGCCAATGAATTATGTTGAATGAATAGATATCTAGACATAGGACTAGAAGAATAGAGAGGAGTAGAGAGGAAGAAAGGCACAAAGAGAATTTGTAGAGTATGATCAGTTATAGATTAGACCTATAACAAAGAGAAAATAGTTGGATTCATGTATGAATCTAATTTTTAAATTGGATATTTATCTCCATAGAAGAGTCTGATAGGTTGGTACCATCTAATAAATTGAGTGGGTACTCAGATTAGGGAGTGGGTGCTTCCTTAGAGTTGGTTCTCTTAAATCAAGGGATTGGTGTCTCCTTAGGATTGGTGTCCTTAAACATTATAACCAGTGAGGTTTGATAGTGAGGTTTTGAACTGTGAGGTTGGATTAGAATAGTAGCTTCTAGTATTTATTCTTACCATGGTTTTTACCTTTGGGTTTTCCACGTATAAATCTTGTGTCATGTGTTTTTATGTTTGTATGATTTCTAAATATTTGATTTAATTTGCATAGATATTTAATCTATTCTAAAAGGTATTAAAGGATTAGTTTTAATTTATATACTGATTCACCCCTCCCCCCTCTCTTAGTATCTAGTTGTGTTTCAACACAAATGGTTTGTGAAGTTTTTTTTGAAACATATGTTTTCTTGGAAGTGGAAGACATCAAGAAGGCACTTGAGTATTTTAGGAAACTCTGGGCCTCAAAGAATGAACATAACAATGCATGATTTATCCTAGAAGCATGTGTTCATTCCCATATCAATTTGATAGGTGAAATGGATGTTAGTCATCTAGATCAAATTGGATAGAATGCTAGTCACCAATAAAGCTTAGAGCCTACTCTCATTCTACCAATAAATGGATCATGCAAGCAAAGTTTTAAGTTTGAAAGGGTCCCACTTTGTCCAACCATTGGTCTTTAAATAAATTTTATTTTATTTCATAAATTCCCTTTATTTTATAGAGTCACTTTATTTTTTTTAAATGCTATAATTTATCAATAAAAGTGATGATGTAATAAATGAACCTTTTTCTATTTTTCATAAAGTCACTTTCTATGTCCTATTTTATTATAAAACCCTAAATAAATTTTATAACTATCCCAATAATTTATAAAAAAAAGGGGTTATTAGGTAATTTAAAACACTTTTTGATAGGAAAAATAAATTTTGGCAAGATAGGAAGACATGAAATTGCATGTCCATACTTTTTAAGAATCAATAAAAAAATGATATGCAAGACTTTGTGCCTCAAGTTTACTTGAATGAATGTTATGCATACGTATTTTATTTTGTTTTGATCATTATTCTTTCAATTTTATCAAATAGTATATTTTTGTTAAATATTCATGCATGTAAAACTTTAGTGTAGAAGTCCATTTAAATATGTGTTAAAGGTTTTGTATTTGAGAAGCCTTAGCAAGATTGAAAACAAATTTGATAGTTGTTTTCATAATGAATACATATTTATTGTGTGTCTATTAAGCCATTAAATTTTTTTTGTGTATATACCTTATTCATATGCTTTAGATACATCTTTCCTATCTCATTTAGCTAATAAAGATTTCCTTCTTGGAAATCTTCCTTCTTAGGATGTTTGTGGCTATTTTTTATGTTTAACCAGTTAAAATTTCCCCATACTCTCTACACTACCTATTATATTTATATTTTACTTATATCTTTTCCTTCATTTTCCTTTATGTTCACCTTTCAATACTTCTAAGTTAAATGTATAAACCCACACAAAACAACATTTTTGTTGTAAATAATTTATTTTTCTTATTGTGTGTTTGATTTCAATAAAGGTAGCTCTACCTACTAATAAGAGAGGGACTTTGTCCCATGACTGTTGACCAAAACTCCTCAATTTATCTTCTTGATAATTTTTTCAGTCAATAGTTTTTAGCACCCACCATGGGTCACATCTTTGTTCTTTCTATGTGACCCACTTTTGAACATTTTTCTAGATGACTCTCCCAACAATTTAAGGGCCATTACAATAACTTGATATCAAATGGGATCAACCTACATAGTTATATATTAATGTTGATATCATAAAATTTTCTTTGGATTGTGATGAGGTCCATGTTAGTCAATTCCAAATCTTTTTAACAACATTGAACCAAGAACTAGATCATGCAGAAAGAGAAGAAAGGATTCTTGAGAACATGATAACCCTAAGATCTTTACAATCAACTTGTAATCTTGAATACTAAAGTTTGTATATGGATATTATAATAAATCAAGACCCTAATCTCCAGCATGGTCTTAATTGGATAAAATCTATTGAAGAAAATATTGGTTCAAGCATTTGATTGCTCACCTAGGCTAATAAAACAAGTTATGTCCAATAAATATTATCACTATAGAATTTAAGATAGAATAAGATCATCATGTTATTATCTGAATAAATGCTAAAATTATTTAAAGGAGACAAGTGAGAAGACAAGTGAGAAGATTTGTTTGTATAAATTCCCAAAGATCTTTTGTAGTAAGAAATCATTCTCATGACCATCCTAGTAGTTTAGGCTTTATTACTTCAACCAAATATTAATTGGTTAAATGAAACATAAGAATAAATTTATTTAGACCTACAAGCATTTTCATGGGATAATAAAACTAGCGAAACATAGTTTTGAAAAATTATTTACATATTATAAGAAGAGGAAGACCATGTCATATTGGCACAAAGAGCTAAATCAATAGTTGCATGAAGAGTACGACAAAGAATACCAACTTAGATAAAACTCTAAATTCAACCTGAACCTCAACAATAGTAGTGTTCCTTCTAAACTGGTATAAATATTATTTACTAAAGCAAGTAAATCTCAAGGTAACACAAATCCATTTTACTATTTATAATATATTTCTAGTTTTAAGCTAGATCTTGAGCAAAAAACTAAAATCAAAAGATCAATCAGTCTCCATACAGTCCTAAAAAAATTCAACAATAGCAATGTAGTTTAATAGTAAGTCAATATCTTATCTTCCGAGGTAATTTTTTCCTTTTCAATCATTTGTAGTAGCATGTGGTAATTCACTTAGGCTATTCAATCTTGGGTAAATACACAAACTTTCAAAAGGTTCACAAAATAATTTTCCAAATTTTTCAAGTGATTGTAAGAAACATTTCAATGAATATATTTTGACTTTATTTATGGCATGTAGACTATGTTAGAGTGGGCCATAATTGGATCTACTAGATAGGATCAAATGCATGGATAAAACTTGTATGGATTAGTGAAACCTAGAAAGAAAACAACTCAAAATAGGAAGTAGCAAGTCTCTCTAAAATAAAAAATTCATTAATAAGCATTAACCAAAAATTACCTAGGAAATTTCCTTATATAGGTGGAAAATAGACAATTCATAACATCCTCATGCATGTAGGATTATTTTCCCCTTAAGGACCTTTATTTAACATAAGCAAGCTTGATTAGACCGTGTAGATAAAAGCCATTGGGATAAAAGTCTACACCAACAACCCCCTTAAGCGTATCTTATGGGGGTAAAAGAATTGGGTCGTAACACAAAGGCCTAATGAGGTACACAAGTACATAGAAAATATCCCCTATAAGAGGAAGAAGATGAAGATGAACAAAACTCAATAAGAGAACACAAATAAATATATTTTCTCTTAGTGAAAAGTTTGGTGAATATATCATTAATTTGTTCTACTATATGGATGTATCAGATATTAATGACCTAATCATGGATGAGATCATGAAAGAAATGCATGTGAATCTTGATATACTTGGTATGTTGATGGAGAACCATATTCTAACATATTTGGATTATGTTTTGGTTGTCATAGAATATGATTATTGGTTATCAAAATTGGATGCCAAAATCAGTGAGAATCCTCTTAAGCTAAATAGACATAGTGGTAGCATTAAAAACTCCTCTATATTTTGCGTCTATAATAGATAAAATGATAGTTTTCTACTTATTACTTAACCAAATAATTGAACCTCAATCGAAGGAGAAAATGTAGCCTATAGTAGACTTGTAATTTTCAATGTCACTAGACCAATCTTAATTTGTATAACCAATTAAGTCGATGTTGATGCCCAATCCATAGTAAATCCCAAAAATATGATTACCCTAAATGTAGTTGAGGATCCACTTAGCTTCCCTCCAATGTAGCTCAAGTATTTTCTATATAAATCTAGATACCATGCCCACTACATATGAAATATCAAGTCTAGTTTTTGTAAGGTAGACGATACTTCCAAAAACTTGTCAATATGAGGTAGCATCAAGCAAAGGATATGGGAAATCAGCCTCAAACTTCACATCAAATAGAAAAGGAGTTAGAAATGGCTTATAGTTAACCATGTTGAACCATACAAGCAAATCAAGAGCATACTTGGATTATGAAGTAGTGATCCTGAAGTTAGACTAAGAAATTTTAATGCTGAAGAAGTAGTGCAATAATCCCAAATAAGTCATTAAGAACCAATTAGACAAATCAATTTTCACTACTATGATGGTGGATAAAGAACTCCCTATGATCAATAGGTCATCCACATAGAGAACCATAATCAATAGAGAATCATCCTATCATAAAATGTAGATATTTAGATCTGAATAACATCTCATAAACCCAACCAAAATAAGAAATGATTCCATCTTGGCATACAAAGCTCAAGGAGCTTATTTGAGGCCATAGATAGACTTTTTATGTTTGTAAACTAAGGAGCAATCTTCCATAAATCCTTGTGGTTGCTCAATGTATATTTACTCATTGAGGTTACTGTGAATAAAGGTAATCATCACATCCATTTGATGAACATCCCAATGATGTGTTGTAGCAATGGTGAGAGTCAATCAGATTGAGTTCATTTTAGAAATTGGGATGAATGTCTTAGTGTAATCGATGTCAAACACTTGAGAAAAACCCCTTGCTACCAAACATGCTTTTAACGTGTCTAAAAACCCATCTATTGTAAAATTATTTTAGTATATCCACATATATCAAATAAGTTTTCTTCCCTTGGCAAGTGAAACTAAGTCCCAACTAGTGTTCCTCTACAAAGAACTATACTCCTCTTCCATATTAGTATCTCACTCAAGAGTGTTTGATGTCTCATTAAATGATTGTAGATTGGAAGTAGATGCAATGAAAGTATGTGGGTCATCTTGGAATTGTGAATATGTGTGCCTATTGTCCAATGGATCTCCAAACCATTGGATAACACTTTGTAATGTCTTTCTAGCCCAAATAGGACCAATGATCAGAGAGTTAGGAGTATATTCCTCATCATCTGAACATAATCTAGGAGGAGGAGGGGAATCCTCATCACTACTCTCATTTTCATAACTAGAAGAAGAATCTAGATCATGAGGAGGTTGATTAGGTGGATCTAAATCCTCAAAATTGTCATTAAATCTAAGTGCATATAAGGAAGGGTGAGAGGTGTCAAGTGTGGATTATGAGGGACCATATATAAAATTAACACTCCTCTTAATGAGAAAATCATGAGTTGTGGGATGGATAACATGTATCCCTTAACACCCTCAAGATATCCAATGAAGACGCAAGATTGACCTTGAAGTTCCAATACCTTATGTTTCTTCTTGGTTTTTGACAACTCCAAGATTTAAAAGGATGACCCCCTTTAATGATTTGTGAGGAAATCATTTTTGGATATAACATGAAAAATTTATGTGTAGGATACAATTGGCCTTTTCCTTCAAGGACATGTTCTTTCATTATGCAACACCATTCTATTGAGGACTAAATGGAACTATACACTGCATTTTAATCCCCTCTGATGTACATAATTGCTTAAAATGGTTGCATACTTATGGCCATTATTGATGTATAAAATCTTGATATATTTACCTAACTATTTTTATAAAATCACCTTGAAGTCCTAAAAATGGTCAAAGACCTCTAATTTTTTGCTTGAGGAAATACAATGGTGTACTTAGAATGTCATCAAAGAAGGTAATCATGTACTTCATCATATTAAATGAAGGTTTTGGAAATGGGATAGCGGTGTCACTGTGATCACTCTCTAATATATGTTTATCTCTCTATGATTTTCACTTGTCATACTTATCCTCTGGATGTTTACCAAGAATACAACCATAGAAAATTTTGTCAAAAAACTTAACTCATGACAACCCTGAAACCATGTCTTGATGATAGAGTTTCTCCAATTAGTGATAATTGAGATATAAAAATTACTCATGACATATTTTACTCACCTCATCTGAGTGAGTGAGTATTATAGTAGAGGGTTGATTAGGACAAAAATGTGAGAAATTATACAAATTGGATTAGTGATCCACTTTCCCCAATGCAATAGTAGAGTCAATGTTATCTTCCCTAATAACCATAGAATTGAATGTGAACTCAAGTCTCTTGTCTGAACCGATTTGAATGATCTGATAAATAGATAAGAGATTGGTGGCTAAAGAGGGAACACATAGAAAATCATGAAATATCCCATAATTTACTTCAACTAATCCACTCCCACTAACTTCTATGGAATTATCATTGCCGAATTGAATTGAATGCATAAGGCTTCAAGGATTCAAACATGTCATTTGATGAAACCATGGGGTGTGATGAACTAGAATCAGTAACCCATGTAGAAGTCTAGGATGCAACTGCATCAAGTGATTTACCATTATATTTTCCCTTATTACTATGTTTGGCCTTAGAAGACCCTTGTGCTAATGAAATATGAGTGGAACAATCAGGGTCATTGATATTGTGCCTCTCGAGTATTTTTGTTAGTTGGTCAATATGTTTCTTCATGCATTTGGACTCATTATGCCTAGATTTATTGTAATATCCACATGTGAGTCACTCTTTCTTGGGTTTTTGGTTTGAATAGGAGGACTCTTTTGATGCTTTTGCATTATCATCATATTTATGGCCCTTTCTTTGATCTGGGTCCTTATTTTACTTCTTCTAATTAGCATTGGAATCATTTGTCATGACTCACAAATAAGGCATGAGATTTGGAGGACTTAAATGTACCCATTTGAATGAGCTTATCTTATTTTTGAGTTAAGTCATTATCAAAATCATCCAAGGATGGCATTGTTCATGTAGTTCGAAGGGAATGCATTATGGCGTGGAAGGTAAAAATGAATACAAAATAGTTAGATCCCAATTTGGAAAGGATGGAAAGAATCAATTGATCATTCTTTTTGTTAATGCACAAAGTTTCAAATATAACCTAAGTGATTTTAATTTTGTGGAGAAGTTTTGTATCATATCAAAGTTGTTTGGGTTGACACTGATGAGCTCATTATCTAACTCATGACCCCTCATTTCATCCTACTTTCTAAAGAGTTTATCCAATAAGGTCCAAACTTGATTTGAAGTTTTTGTAGATTCGATATGAAAAATCATGTTGGGAGATATAGATAATCATAATAGACTATAGGATTCATCACTTTGGTTGTACCACTTCATCTTATCTATGTCAGGTGTAAGCTCTATTTATATATCCATCATGATTTGGTGTAAACCTTTGCTCCTTAAGAGTATTTTTTCTTTAATTTTACACTCATGATATTTGAATGGCTTAAGAAGTGAAACAAAATTGAGGTTAATTATGTATAAAATAAGTATTTAATAAATTGTGTGTGATGTAGACTAGTAATGTGACACCCCCAAAATCTATAGAGGTTTAAATTGACAAGACATGAAAATAGCACAAGAACTCAAAAAAATATGCAATTTCAAAAAAAAGGCACCTCGAAAGGACCAACAAGGTGAAAGTTATGCTCAATTGAAAATCAATATGGCAAGGTGATCCTCTACTTTTCAAATTTTGAAAAAAATATTGAGCATTTGAAACATGGAATTGGGTGCTAGAGTTAAGCCCCCACTAGTAGGAATCCAAATTAAGCCCCTTTCATGTGACCACACCATATGACCATGGGGATAATGGGTAGGATTATCTTATTTATATGCAACTCAAATGTTAGCCATTAATTAGAAGAAAACATGAATTTGTATATAAAACTAAAAAGAGAACCTTCAAAAATTCAAGTCAGTCTTCTACTAAAAAACTCCTATAGAAAATGGCTAATGACATAACACCATTGAAAAACTAAATACCTCAAAAAGCTCTTACTCCTTATTAAGTCATTCATATAATAAATTATGTGACTTTTCAAGGTAATTTTCCTTTATTTAAAGCTTCATAATAAAAAAATTCTATAAAATCACCTTCAAATCTAAATACAAATGTTCTTATGAATGTTATTCTAGAAACAAAAGAGATTTTTAGGGATGAGGAAATAGAAATTGAACAAAATCTGAATCTTCAAGAATTTGAAACAAAATAATATGGTTTTGACTCCACTAACGTATTCCTATAATATGATTTAGGTGAAGATGAATAAGATGATACCATTGAAGATATGAATAGATAATCATTTGCAGTCTTTAGAGAACTAATAATCATAAAAAACAATAAACTGATAAATAAGAAGAAACTCTAAAAGTCATTATTTCATGAGGAAATATTTAACCAAAACAAATTAAAGGAAAATAACCAATGGATAAGATAGGATAATCCCCTCAAATAACCACTAACACTTATCCAAAAGTAACAATGATGTGAACATTTCTCAACCCATTGAAAGTTATTCTTCTACTAGCTTGCTTGCTTTTTAAATATTTTGAACATATAAATAAAACCAAAATCCAAATGTATCAAACCAAATATATATGGTAAAACCTTAATAAATTAGATAGGCTACTGTAATTTATTGAAGGAAAAAATCCTAGCATAAAAAAGATAAATATCAAAGGGATACTGGCAACTCCATCCTCTTCTAATCTAGTAAACTCCATGGTAGTTGTCACATCCAAATCCAATAAATTTGAACCCTTCCATATTTCCATTTCCTCAAGGGATGAAAATTAAATAATTATTTCATTGATACTATATATTTTGATAACATGATGCCTATTAAAGTTTTACATTCCCTTGGTTTAACTTGCACATAGACCTTTCATCATTGTTACTCCATGGAAGTAAATAAAGTACCTATAATTGGTAAAATAAAAAACACTCAAGATGCCCTAGCCTATTTTCCTTTAAAAATGATCTATATGACTATCTTGGTGGTAGATATTATAACTACTTATGACATCTTATTGGGAAGATTTTTTTGTAAATAACTTAGTGGTGAAATTCAGCTAGATCTTTCCCATGCCATGATCCCTATCAAATGATTTAAGCAATGACTAAAACATGAGTTGAATAATAAATACACTATGCAAAAATTAGATGACCCTAGAGTAGATATTATATATGAATATGTAGGAATAGCTAATTATCTACTTATGATAGAGGAGGATTTGAAAATGCCTAAAGTAATGCAAATTGATCCTAATGACATATAGATGCTTGATTTTGATGACAATTATTCATCAGCTAGTGGAGGAGCATGAGTCATTCTTATGTCTCCAAAAAAGGAATTTTTTCCTTTGTCATATAAGTTTTATTTTAAATGCACCAACAACACTATCGAATATGAAGCATTGTTACTTGGTTTACAAGTTGTTGAGGAAATGGCAATCAAGAATATAAAATTTCTAAGATATGTAGAAATTTTTATCAAACAAATAAAAGGTTAATATTATGTGAAAAATTATAGCCTCAAGTGTTATATAAATTAAGTTTGGTACAATATAAAATCATTTTAAGCCTTTCCTATAATAACTATCCTAAGAGAAAGTAATGACAAAGTTGATGCCTTCATAATATTTGATTCTCTGTTAATTCCCCATGCATATATTTGAAAATAAAAGTACATAATTGAATTGGTATATAGGCCTAATGTAATAGATAGCTCAAAAAATTGGTAAGTTTTCAATAAATAATCAACAAATTATTACTTTTATTGAAAAAGTTAATATTTTTAGAAACCTATATTTTGAGGGCAATGAATCATCATATAGATAATCTTCAACACAAAATAAAAAACAAGGCATTAATAAGGAACAAGATGAATAAGGAGTGATTAAAATTAAAGGAAATAAGATTCCTAGGGTTTTTTTTTCCTTATATCAACTCTTTAAAAAACATGATAGGTTTATTTAAAATAAAATACAAAAAGATTAACTCAATTCAGTAGTTTATGAAAAGGTGAACATCAGTTCTAAAAAACAACCCATATTAGTGAACATTTGAAAATGTTACTCCATGAAGAGAAGAAAAATTATCGATTTTATTTGTAAATATATTGATATTCTTGCATATTTGTATGCAGACCTCAAATCTTTTCGACCAAAAGAAATGCATCACACAATTCTACTCATGCCTGATGCAAAACATATTATACCAAAATATTAGGGATAATTTTAGAGTAAATTATAAAAATGTTGATTGATTGAATTATCTTTACTATTAATCATTCAACATGTATTTATAATATTTAACTAATTCATAAGAAAAATGGATAAATCAAGATTTGTGTATATTTTTAGAATTTAAACCAAGATTCCTTAAAAGAAGATTATCCCCTACCCATCATAGGTCAAGTTATACAAGAATTTATACATTCAAAACTTCTCTCTATGTTAATTGGATTCACATGATATAATTAAATAGAAGTTGGTAGAGAATATCAACATAATACTGCAATCATAACTCCTTGGGGTATGTTTGCATACCAAAGAATGCTATTTAGTTTGATCAACGCAGGTGTAACATTCCAATGAGTCACAAACCTTTCTTTTAAATATGTGAATACAAATATAATTATGGTATATCTAAATATTTAACATTTTTTTGAAGAAAAGAAAAGATCACTATGAGCATCTAGATAAAGTGTTTTCAAAAAATTGTCTTCACAACATTTCTCTCAACCCTAAGAATTTCATTTTTGGGCTTATTGAATGAAAAATCCTTGGGAAATGTTTTTCAAAATAAGGATTAAAAATTGACTCAAAAATATTTAAAATAATTCAAAAAATATCTTTACCAACTAGCAAGCTAGATGTACACTCATTTTTTCGGAAAGTGAACCTTAGAAGAAGATTTGTTCTTGATTTTAAAAAACTTACTAGGCATATTTATAAAATTATGAAGGGAAACCCCTCTTTCAAATGGAAAAATGAGGGTAAAGAAGCATTTTTAAAATTTTAAAATTCCATTAAACACACACTTACCTTGATATATCTATATCTCAATAAGGAATTTGTAATATACTTTTATTCCGCATATCATACTCTTTAAGCCATTTTTGATTCAAAAGAACAATAAATGGATTGAGTCACTTATTTCCTTCTTGAGATTCAAACTCAAAGATTATGAGTTGAAATATTATTTAGAGTAAAAACATGCATATTACATTGTAAAGGTATTCAAATAATTCAGGTATTATATCCTTCAATCACACTATTGTGATGGTGTTGAATATGACACTAAAGTCTATTTTGACTCAACAAGAACCAAGTTAAAAATAAATAAATTGGATAACAAAATGTCAAGAGTATGACCTAGAGATAAAATTCAACAATTTAGTTGAGGGAAAAGGTTTGTGTGAGATTATGGAAAAATAGGAAACTCCTTCAACAAGTCTAGATGATCAGAATAAAAAACAATCACCTTTGATTATATTTATGGATTTTATAGATGAATGGTTTTTAGACATTGTTTTATTATTAACATATGGATAATTCTCACCTCATATAGATTATAAAAAGTGAAGAAAAGTAAAATTGAAGGTTAAGAAATATGTGATATGGGATGGCACATTATTCAATATAAATATTGATGGTTTCTTTCTCATAAGTGTTGACAAAAAACAAAATAAAAATCTTCTAGAATTTTTTCACAATCAATCTTATGGTGGAAATTTTTATAATTTAGTGACAACATAAAAAATTTTGAGATCTCATTACTATTGGCCTACATTTTAAAATATTCTTATGAATGGGTAAGGAAGCATGAATCATGTTAGTAATTCCTAAGATAGCTTATATTTTTTCCTTCAAGCCTAAGGTGATAGAGGAGCCTTTCTAGTAGTGGGGGTTAGATTTTTAGGAATAATGAACCCTTATTCAACTATTGGTCACACTCATTTTCTCACCACTACATATTATTTTACCAAGTGGGTAGAATATGTCCCAGTAAAATAGACAACTTTTGAAGTTATTTGTAATTTTATCAAGGAAAACATCTTGGTAAGATATTGTGTTTTACAAAATATTGTAATAGATAATGCATCTAAGTTATCTTCATCAAAACTTATTATATTTTGTTTTGGTTTTGAAATTTCATTGGCACATTCTTATGATTATTACATGTAAGTAAATGGTCAATTAAAATCAAGTAATAAGAACTTAGTTACCATCATTTGTATATTGGTATATGAAAATTAGAAGAACTGACACAAAATATTATATGATTCATTATGGGTAGACTACATCACACCTATAAATAATATTAGTGTGTTTTCATTTCAATTATTATATAAGATTGATACATTGATTCCCATAACACTTGAATTTCATAAACTACATTTAGCAAGAGCCATTGAGAATCAAAATTTTAAAAGTTCAATAGATAAGAGAATTATATATCTGAACAAGATTGAATAATATAGAGCACAGTTTATGGATAGAATAAAAAAAAATGAAGCTCAGGTCAAATTTATCTTCTACAAAAAGTTAAATAAAATATATTTCGAAGATAGGGATCTAGTATTCCTATAGAATAAGTGAAGATAACTAAAATGGAGTCATGGAAAATTTGACTCTCTATGTATGGGTCCTTTTAGAATAAGACATTTATGTGGAGATAATACTTTATATTTTACATACCAAGATTGTACACATCTCTCATTTCAATACACTAAGAAATAATTGAAGCATTAATTCAAATGAAATTAGTTGGTTGTTCCCAACCATGTACATATTTGAATTTAGGATTTTGTTTGTAGTTTTTCCCATTCTTTTTTCATTTCCTTGATTTGGATTTCCTTTTATTTTTTCCCTTTCCTTTATTTTACTTCTCTCTCCCCATTGAATTTACAAGATTATTCTCAATCAAGATTGTTCCAAAAATTTATCTAACTTCCTAACTTAATACATAAGGAAAGTGATCTGGCCAGACAGTGCATGTTTATGTCTCATCCAATTAATATTGGTAGACTAACTATCAATTGGTTGGATTAGACTAAATAATTCACCTTATCTAAAAAACTAACTATTCTAAAGTTTGAGTTATGTCTTGAGTATTCCACATCCCCAGCTGAAGCTAACTATTATACTCAAATTTTTGTTCAAAATTTTTGGCATCTCTATAATGAAAATTTCAAACTAGTCATTTGAAACACCCTTTATATACTTTAATAATGTGATTGTTTGCATGATTTCTACTATGAAACTTCACTCCTAAAAAAATATTCGTGTTGCTATGAAACTTCATTCCCTTAGTCATGTTCCACTTTCAAGCTTCTCGTTTCCCTCATCCACTTGGTCTCATGGACGTTATTAAAACATTTATTATATTCATTTAAAAAATTAAATAAAAGGGTATTAATTAACTTTCCCTTTAATATTTATTTTAAAAAAGAGAAAGATATTATTAATAAAAAATGGAAAATAAATTGTCTTACATACAAATGTGTATAAATACATGCAAGTTCCTAAAAGGTGTGGACTTCTTGAAGCTAATTTACAAAATAGAAAAAGTGGTAATTTCTTCCACATACCTGATGATAAATTTAAACTTTTTAAAAAATTGGAATAATTTGAAAAAATGACACTAGACTTTATTTATTGATTCCCCATATTTATTCCTCCATCATCTTAATGCATGAGTTTTACAATAATATTAAATAATAAGTAGTTATCAAGTTTATCATTTCTTCTAGGTGGACAACACATAAAGTGAATCAAAAGTGGTGATTGAATCATGGAATGGTAATTTCAACAAAGAAAGTGAAAAAATACATGGAGAATTGGTGAAGTATAAGAAATAGAAGAAGAGAAAAATCCTAAAAGCCTTCGAGAAGCCGTAAAGTAGTGAAAAAATACATGGAGAAAGAAAGAATCAATGAATAAATAAATGGATAAGCCATAAATAAGTGAAGAAACATTAAATAAGCCATAAAATAAGCTTTGTGAAACTTCTAAAATCTCATTCAATAACACAACATTATTCCAAGAAATTTCAAGGCAAGAAAATATGCATGCATCCATATCTTCAATAAGATCCAAGATATCTACTGTGGCATCCCATTTCAATAAGTATAAATAATTTCCATTAGTTTTCAAAGGGTTTTATTTTATCACCACAAAATATTTCTTCAACTTGATATTTTATTCAAATTTTGCATGGAGATGGTTTTAAATATTTTAGTGGTTTTTATTAATATCAATAAAGATTAACAATTTTTAAAGACAAACGGCTTTCAAAAGATCAAGAACAAAAAATTATGTGATATGGCCCTACAATGCATGTTCATTCATATACGAATAGGATAGGTGAATTGGTTATTAGTTGGTTGGATCAAATTAGATAGAACACAGTCATCAATAAAGCATAAGGCCTACTCTTATTCTACCAGTAGATGGATCATGAAAGTAAAGTTAAAAGTTTGAAAGGGTCCTACTTTGTCCAACCATGGGTATTTTAATCATGTTTATTTTATTTAATAAAGTCACTTTATTTTTATAAAGTGCTTTATTTTACCAATAAAAATGATGATGTAATAAATGAAATTTTTCTATTTTTCATAAAGTCACCTTCTAGGTTCTATTTTCTTGTAAAACCTAATTAACTTTTGTAAATATATTGAAAAATTATGAAAAAAGCTATTTGGTCATTTTGAATCACCTTTTGATAGGAGAATTTTATTTGGTAAGATAGGAAAATAAGAAGTTACATGCACAAATTTTTATATAATCAATACAAAAAAGATTTATAGGACTTTTTGCCTCAAGTTTACTTTAAAGAATGATATGCATATGTATGTTATTATGTATTGATCCCTATTCTTTAAATTTGCTAAAATACTATATTGTTATTAGATAGTCATGCATGAAAAATAATAATGTATAAGTCCATTTAAATATGTGTTACATGTTTTATATTTAAGAAGCCTTGGTGAGATTAAAAATAAATTTGATAGTGTTTTCAATAAGGAAATACATAGTTGTTGTGTGTCTATTAAGTTATTCAATTTCTTTGGTGCATATACCTTATTTGTATGTCTAATATATGTCTTTCCTATCTCATTTGAATTTTAAAGGTTTTCTTCTTTGTAAACTTCATTATTAGGTTGTTTATGGCCATTTTTTGTGTTTAACCATCTAAAATCTCCCTATCCTCTCTACATTAATTTATTTTCACTTTTCCTTCATTTTCATTTCTTTTCACCTTCCTATAATTTTAGGTTAAAATTACAAACCCCCATAAAATAACATTTTTGATGTAAATAGTTTATTTTTATTGTTATTTATTTGCTTTCAATAAAGGTAGCTCCACCTATTAATAAGAGATGGACTATATCCCTTGATTGTTGACCAATACTCCTCAATTTATCTTCTTGATAAATTTTATAGCCAATAGGAATCAAAGGAGATCCACCTATTTATGTTAAAAAGTTATGTTTCTTTATATTTATTTTTGGTATGAATCCTTAAAAAATCCTCTCCTTTAACTATTAATTGGTCTTCTTTATAAAATTATATGTCTCAAGTATCTCATTTATTCTTGGTTTAGCCTTTTTATAAAAAGGTCATATTGAATTGTGTATGCAATTTATATGTGTAGGTCTTATTCTTATGTAAACCTAGGATTCATCATCATAATTGAGGAAGATACATTTATGATCATATTATTTATGGATATAGGTAGACTTTAACCTTCCTTGGAAGATCTGCATTTGCTTGTCCGCTTTGCCTCGAGGACCCCACTGTCTGAATATTGAAAATTTTAAAATAAAATAAGATCTATGGTGAGAATATTTGGATAGATGATTCCATTGTTGAATTTATGTCCTTCCAGTGCTAAGTTTAATTTTGTGTATCACACCCAACATGAATATTTTGTTGTTATCATCAATGATCCTAAATGGATGGAATGTTATTTCTTGCTCTATAAGAATTTTAGGGGCCATTCTTGGAAACTAAAAGGTTTCCACTAATGCGAGCTATATCATAAATATTTTTTGGTCCGGATAGTACTAATAGTCCCTAGTGACTTGAGTGACCTTTTAATTTCATCAGACAACCTATGTATAGGTTTTGCATTCAAATCTATGTAGACCATATGGTACAATATTTCCTAAATTTTTGATATATTATTTATAAATTTGTGAATGTGAAACATATCAAAATATTCACATATTATATCATAATTTTATTTCAACTCCCATGGAGATACCTTTCAAGGCTCACTATAGCACATACTTCATCTAATAAATATGACATGTAAAATTTATCATCTACTATATTTTTAGAATTTAGTTTTTGTTTCAAGTTGTTATTTATAATTTACCAAAGTGAATTTATGACTTTTTCATCTAGTATTATAGATAATATGGGGACACATAACTCATTGACATAAGAATTAAAAGAGGCACCATGAATACTTTTTAATAGGGCCATTACAATCCTATCATATGTATGAATTATAAGGTTGGAATAGAGTTCAATTTCCTTTTTTTGAAAAAAATTTAAAGGTCATATGCCCATTATTTTAAAGTGTCCCTAACTTCATTAATATTGATTCATTCAAGGAGGACTTTTTGGATATAAACTGTGTCTAGTTTGGGTAATCCATAGTATTTATCAAAGGCCACTCTAGATACAAAGGCCACTAGTATTTGACTACCTATCCTCTATAAAATATCATTTATGCACATGAAAATAGTCAATAAATTATTGATAAATTGTATATATGTGAATACGTCAGGTTTGGATATCACTTTGTGTATCTTGACTGCTTTGATAGTGAACAAATCATCTATGTATTCCCTCTGCTAGAAAGATAGGTTGTCCTCATCATTGTATGGTCGTGCTATTATAAATTATTCATAAATGTCTAATTAGTATGATAAAATTTTACTCATGGAATTTAATTCAATTTATGTGTCCTTAAATTCTTCTTTGATCCAAAAATATAATAGAGACAGAACTAGCTCTTGGTCTTCAGCTACCATTTTATAAAATTTGTTGAGCTCTGTATTAGATTTTACAATTGGATTCAAGAAAGAAAAGGGATGTGAATCTATTTTTTTAGGTTAAATTTTATTCAAATTATGTTGAATTCAATTTGGTTCAAAGCATATATCCTATCATTAGTTCTAATTTTATGTTTATGATCTTGCTCATAATAATTAATTATTGCGTAATAATCTATCTCAACTTTATTTATTTTTTAAATTTAATTTTATGACATATAATTTCATATGGATTATTTAGCACGTGTCAATTTTTTATATTTTTAGGAGATTATTCATATTTATTAAATTTAATATCTCCATATGCTTTTACAATTGTCATGTATTGGTTTAGCATAATATGTTTTTATAGTACTTGTAGATGATTGTTCTAATAATAATATGTGGCCATTAACTACTTTGGGTATTCTACATGATAACTTTTCACTTCGAGTTCCATTGAAATGTAAGTGTATAAGGGTCACACTATCTTACTCATTTTAAATCATACTTGACTATATTCAAAGGGACACATGGCAATGTGTTACTTTTTCATCAGTATTCCCCTCATATAAATATTTAACCTTGTAGGTGTACAAATCCATGATACGATGGCACATGAAAATACACATGGTAGTTGAATATATTGGGAGGAAATGTTTAAGTTCCTATGAATTACATGTGGAAGTTGACTATGTTAAGAGGAACACATAATAATGTATCACTAGGTCACATAATCACAAGATTCATAGTCTAACATCTTTTATTGTTGAAGTGTGATGCTGTAAAATGAAGACATGTGGTGTTATCTCATGTAGTTGCACTATCATGGTAAGTTATAACTTATATTTTTTAACTAAGGTATATGACATTGTGATATGATGACATCTGGTGTGATCTTGTGTAATCATGCAATCATAACCTTTTTTACTTAATCCCTTCAATAAAAGACTCATGGATCTTGAGATGGAGACACTTGGAATGATATTATTTATTCACATAGTTGTAAGTACTATTGTATTATTCCTTTAGAATTTATCTATGGTAGATCGATATGAATACACATTGAGAAATCTCACTTGATTAGTTAATCACATGCATTTGAAACTTACAAATTTTAATTATTTTTAGAGATTATGGAAGAAGACATGTGAAATGACCTTATGATTCTAAGTGTTTGGTCATGGTGTTTTAGGTGTGCAAAGTTAAATTTTTAATTTTAATGAAAACTCTTAATAAATGGGTATAATTACCCAATCCAAGATGGGTTTCTCTAACACTTATAGATTGAAAAGGACTCAATGTCTTTCAATTCTTGGAAAGAAAGTTACACGTGGAAAAATTAAAGCTAACCTATAAAGTATGATATTAACCTAAAAATCAAAGCCTAATAGTATTGACCATAAAATAATTATCTCATTAGTAATATAAATTAGTTTAAAATAAATCCTATATTTTTATATTAATTTTCTAAAAATTTAGGCAAAAGACTTTTATGGAAAAAAAGTGATTATTAAACTTAAGATTTGGTATGTTTGGTTCCTATGGTCAATTTATGCCTTAACTAGGGACCCAATATAGATTTATTATAAACAATTAGGTCCTTATTTTAATTTTTAAAATTGGATGTGTTGGTAATAAAAAATGGCAACTCATTGGGGAAATGCTCCTGAGTATTTTAAAACCTAAAATTTTTGGCTTAACTATCATACAAAATTTCAAACCCTATAAGAAAGAAATAAACAACATAGAGAACTAAAAGAGGATTAAACATATTCACTCAATGTACTAATTCTTCTCAATTTTTTGATCATGTGTGATATTTTGAATGTTTTTTCCCTTGTTGTGAGAGTTTTAACAAAGACTAGACAAAACTATGAGGTCTCTTTGACTTATGTTTTTGTTAGATTTTTTTAATCTTTTAAGCACAAATTTGTGGGAATTCAGGAAATGTTCTAATTCTAGCTAGGTGTCCATAGACCCAACATAGATTCCTTTGATTCCACTCTGATCCTTGCTCTATATCCATCTAGGAATCCATATCCATAATATATATTACCTTAATCACCCCTCTTCCATGGTTTTTTTATTTTTTTTTAACTTTATTGGATGAAGGATTAAGAACCACCATTGGCTAGATGTGTGTGAGTGATTTTATTTTATGAATGATAGATTATTTTTTCTTTATCAATGTTTATCATCTCACACATCAATATTACACATGTAAATGTGTAATGGATATTTCAAAATGTGATGTCTCTCTAAAATTGAATGAGAATATCAAATAAACTTTTAGTAATACGATAAGCTTATATGATTCAAATAATATTTTCCATTCAATTATGATATATAACTTGATTCCAAGACCTAAATACATCATGAGTAATCCATGAATATCTATAAATGTGAACAATTGAATTTTATGATAAATTTTGGAAAATTATCTACAAGTGGTCACAATGGCATTATTTGTAAAACCAACTAACTAAAAAAGAAATATATTCTATGAAAATAAAAAATAGAATTTAGGAAAACTAGAAATATAATCTAGGAAGAGAGGAAAACTAATCCAAGAAAGTAGAAAAACTAATCTACTCCTACTTATAAAATAGAACTCAGTTATTTTGAGATGCTCATAGTTGAAGCAACCATAAGATAGTGTTTTAAATATTACCAATTAACTAGACTAGTTATGTTATTATCTTGGATATGTTTTAATTGAAAATATTTTCTACATATTATTATAGAAATTCGATATGACAAAACCTATAATTGAATTAAAATTTCCATGTTGTCCTTTCTTCTCATGTGTTTTGTCCCATATGAGGACTAAATATCAAATCCTTAAACTTTGAATTTCTCTCTTTTATTAAACCATCTCTTGATAATGTCTCGATGTTTGCTAAAATTATGTAAGGATTCTATTTGGACATAGAATTTTGTCATCATCTTCCATATACTCTTGTATATATTATTATGTTGGTGATTTGAGAGTAATGGGAATTGTTGACCCACCAGGTTACTCTAGTCTATGTAGAGTTCATAGGATGTTACGTAGAAGGTTTTCATTCTTGCATAGTGATAAGTCCTTTAGAAATAGGCTTACATGTTGATGTTCCATAAAAATACCCAAGGATGATAGTAGATGTAGATTGACACCTCAACTAAGTTTCTATGTGTGCCTACAAATATATCCTTGTTATTCTCCCTATAGAAATATTTTTGTGCTCTTATGCTAAACATAGAATTAAACACACATGAAATCCATGTGCATGGGTTCCCCAAGCTTGAGCAATGGTAAGTAATAAAGTGTGTAGAGTGCAAGTTCTAATTATGAATGTACACACTATTTTTTTGTTTTTACTACACACTCTTTTTTGGGGACTTCTTAGGTCCAAAATATAAGGTCCCATGCTCAAATATAGAAATTTGTATCTTCACTTTTTTTATTCATAGACTGCACTCTAGATTGGATATTGCTCCTTGAATAGGTTATCAGCTCTCAAACATCTCTGTGATGCTATACTTCAGTGCCCAACCTTATACAATAAAGTCTCTACACACTTTTACATAGGAACATATCAATTCCAAAATGTGCATGAGTAAGGTATGCATGGTATAAATTCAAATTTATAAGCACGTGACAAAGGCTGAAGTCTAAATCATGTTCCACCTCTTTTTTAGGCTTGAGACTCATTAAGGACTTCCACATGAACGTTTTCACAAGATATATCTAGGCCAAAGGTGTGTGCTAGTTCAATGCACACATGTTCTCCAAAGAAAGCCATATGCCCCCATCCTTGTAGGTACTCTACATGTAGTTTGTATAGAAATCAATATGTATATTTGAATGTGTACATGGCACCAAAGATAGGTGTGCATAAGGTTTTACTACCATGCATGCATAAATGACATGGAGAGATCCCAAAAAAGTTTGTGTAACTTCCATGTAAGTCCAAGTGGATTTCCATGTGGCAGCCCTAAACAAATATGGTAGTTGAGGTTGATTAGATGTTGAGGGAGCTGAATTCAAGTGAAATTAAATGTAATGGGTGGATATCATAGCTTCATACATGCTTCCACTAAATAAAAAATCATATATTTATCTTCAATAAGCATGTAGGCTACCTAAATATCTAATAAAATATTTCCAACTACTTTGATTAACAAATTATCATATTTAGGTTGGATAAGCATGGTCTATAAGAGTTATTATGAATATATTGATGCCATTAATAAACCTCAAGATCTAAACATTTTTTATAAATTCAAGTTCCTACCAACCATATATAATGGTAAATTGATCACTCAGGGCCTTGCCTCGTACTATATAAACCCTCATTTTTATTATAAAATAATCAACACTTTTTGAGCACTTTAATGTTGCCAAATTTTCCCTTCAATATCCCTCTCCTCATATAAAAAATCTCTAACCATTCAAGTTTTTAATATTGGATTAGACCTTGAAATTATTAAGAACTAATTCACTTTTATTCATGCTCTATCTTATATGTGAATTTCATGTTTTTTGATCCTTGTTTGTGGATATTTGTACCTCTCATTTTCATCCTCACCACCTATGTGTAGAACTGAAAGTCTTTGCAAGTCTCATGTTGTGTATACATAGTTCTATGTAGGCATTATCTATGGATCATTTATCATCCCTCGTAATGCTTCCCTATGTTCCCTTACTTCCATGTGAAACACTTATGTAGTGTGCCCAATTTAAATATCATGTATCCAGTATGTTATTTTTATTATGTCATTAAATAGGTGAGGTACTCAATCTATTTTCAGTACATCACCTTTTAGATTCCAACAATATCTAACCTCTTCCCTACCTTTTCCCCTTGTCAAGTTTATGTTTGTCACTAGCTATAGATTTCATTCTAATCTTTATATGTATGTGCATTGGTCTTAAACTAGGTACGTATAAAATATAAAGAAGTCAACCTACTATGAAGGTTCATCCCAAGGAGTGTGTTATGCCTATTTTCTATACCCCTCTAAATTCAAAAACCATACTTACTTCCATAGTGATGACCTAGTCATAAAGCCTAAAACTATGTCAAGGACCCTTATTTATTAATGATATGAGTAGATGCATTCTTGATTATGAAATCATAATGATTGATTGATGATTCTATTTTTGTTTTCATGGTTTCAAAAATCAAAGTGGATGAATGAATAAAATGTGAATATATGATTATAATCATGATCAGTTATAGTTTAGTTGGTAGTTTTAGTTCATGTGCATTTGAATTTTTTCAATTCTGCTATAGATGTTATAGCTTTTTAGTATACTCAATATCCAATGATTCAGTTGTCTGATTTAATTCTATATCAGTCATTGCCATAGAATTTATTTATTATTTATAGATCAGATATGGCTTGTTCATTTTGATGGTTTAAATGGATATAATTCTATAACAATAGTAATCTACAGGTCATAGCAAGGAATTTATAGTTTGATCCTATATCATTTAGCTGCTCATATCAAAATAATCTCTACTTTTAGATGCATGATAATTGTTTTGTCATTGTAAAATCATTTAGAAATATTTTTTCCAGATGCATATAGCATTTTCATAAGAATGACATTGTATTCATCCTCACATGCATTAAATTATAATGAGTTTGCCAAAGAATAATGTTCATTATGAGGTTTGCCTATGTTCATTAAGCCTAGCATTATATTGATATTTCTAGGGCCTCATCGTGGTTTTAAGTGCATATGGGATTAGGTATTTCTAAGATCCTAAGTTTATATATGATAATGAATAAACAAAGACAAAGGACCATGGTCGATGGTTTAGTTTTCACAATGCATGATGTTAGTTTGAATGGACATATGCACTTGAGTCTATCCTCATGAGTTGAGTTGGCATGTGTATTTGAAATGAGGTTTGACATTGCTAGGATTACAAGGGTGACTTGGCATATTATTGGTATCAAAGCTTGTGCAAGGTTGCAAAATCATTTAATGTTTCTAGATGCTTCAAATCATGGAAATCTTGGTGGTAAGGTGTGCAATAATGACTCGCTTATCTCCTCAAAACACATTATTTAGCATAGAATTTGGTAGGAAGAATAGTTCAATGCTAACTTTAATAGTTTGGCAAAATGGATTAGCAAATTGTTATTTGGCAAGAGTTAGTAAGCACCAATGGGAATCAAACACATAACCCAGATAGTTGTGGTTCAAGGGTGGTGAATATAAAAGTTGATTTTTTCTATCATTCCATCATTTGGAAAGCTTCAGGTGGAAGTAAAGCCTTGGTTCAATGGGAATTGTAGAGAGGAAAGTGAGCAAAGAGGTTTAGATAAGGTTATTGCATTTGAGCCAGGTATCGATATTTCTAATTCATTTCCTTTGGAATTATGAGAGGATGGTGTGTGATCATGGGTGTTTTCTAGTTTTTGATGAAATTTGGTTTTTGAGAAATGCATGCAGTATTTCTAAAAGGTTTGGTCCCATGGAGTAGATTGAAGGTTAATAGTTAGAAATAGAAATCTATGGTTTAGATTTTTGATAGATTTTCAAAAGGGTTTTTGTGAGTAAGATTATTCAAAGTATAGTTTCTGCTTAAAATTTTATTAGGAAAGTGGTTTTCCTCCTAGTTGTGTTTGATATCCTGCATGTGTGAATATGAGACATTACTATCGATGAGTTTGTTGAATGTTGGATTTTATTTCAAGCCTGAAATAAGTATACAAATTTTATGTTTCATTTTTATGGTAAATTTAAAAAATAACTTCGTACCCAGACATATTTATTTCTATTTCAATAAGTGAAGATTCAAGGAAACTTTTATATAGTTGAAATAATACTTCTAGTTTGGGGAGTTATTTTTTCTGGTATATGTAAATATGTAATAGTTGGTAAAATTCTTAGATAGTCTACTAGTTAGAAGTTGCAAATGAAGTATTCTAAAAATTTGTGTCGAGCTCATTATTGGCTTTAAAGTGATATTTTCATGAGAATAATTTGAGATATTAATACACTAAGTTTTGATGAATAACACCATACACAGATTTGCAGGAGCTTTAGGATTCTACATGCATAAGTCTTGGTTTTATTAGCAAAGATTATTGTAGGAGTTTCAGACTTGACTTGGTTAGAATAGTGTTTTGTCATTAAAATTTGGGGTTTATTCTATATTGCATATCATTGCAAACTCTTCTTAGTCTTAATATTATGTGATGATTGGTATCAAATGTAGTTGGTGGTTGGCCCCATTTCATCAATCATCTATGTATATGAAAGTTTGTTATCTGTCTCTCACATGTTTTAAATTTATAATCCTTAATTGAAAATCTATGATCAAATATGTTACATTATAGAGAAAAGGGAAAAGTTGACTGTCATGCAATAATTTACTGGGTTAAATAGTTGTATGTAGATGGTTTTTAGGTATTTGGAAATCTTAGTATGGTTTTCATACTCATGAATTATTTAGTTTCAGTGTTGAAATATGAATGCAAATAGTTGAATTTTTATAGATTATGTTGGTTTCAATGATAAATATTTGATTTGATATCTTTTAGAATTATTCCTTTTTTTCCAAAAATGTCTAGCTGGGAGCAACCTATACAAAATAGTAATGATGATGGATAGGGTCAAAGGTCAAATAGAGGCAATCATTCTACCCATAGCCGAGGTTCTAATATAACTAGATTTCATCCCAAGCATTTTGGGTCTAATTTTCCTTGTGGCATGAGGATGTCCATCCACTTTGATGCATCAAATCTTGACTTTTGGAATGTTTTGAATTCCCTTCCTACTCAGAGAGGTTTTGGTGGCTTTAGAGGTTTTAGGGGTCATAGAGGTTTCTAAGGACAAAGGTTTTGGGCTTGTACTCAATCCCAAAGTATTTCTTCACACTTTTTTTAGTACCATCCTGAGCATGACCCTTATCTATAGTTGTAGCCTCCTATATTTAAAGGGGAACTAGTTCACCAACCTATACTAGCCCATCAATTTCTTAATAGTCAGATAGAAAATAAATTAAATAAAGAGGTGGCTCATGCTAAGGACCTTAGGAACATTTCCACTATTTCAAATACTCTTTCTCCATCTAATACTGAAATCGGTAGGAAATATAGGAGATTGAACCTTTCGAGAGCCCATAGAGAACCTATTTTGAGATCTAAGAGATTAAATCTAAGGGGTTGAGGATTTGGTAGTAAAAGGAAGTCTGTTGACATTCCTGATCATGTTGCTAAAAAGGATGTTGCTGAGAAAGGTAAAGAATCTGAGGCACCCAGTGAGCTCAGGAGGCTTAAAAGGGTGAAGTTGGAAGTTGATGATGACATGTCTGAGATAGGCACTAGATTGCTACCTTTTCCTACATCTGAAATGTAGTATAATTTTTGTCTTTATTAGTAAGACAAACTTGTTATACAGGGTTTATCAGATTTGGATGATTATTGGTTATCCAGGGAACAACTTTGTTTATTCAAAAAATTGTGATGCAGTTTTAAAACTTATCTTGGTATTTATTTTTGAAGACATGGATAAAATAGATATTTTGAGATATAATTAATATATTCTTAAGTTTAAAGTATAAATTACATTATGGTTCAAACAAGAGTAGGATTTATCAATTTATTATTTATTTTATGATTATTTATGTGTCCTATTTATTTTATGATTATTTATGTGTCCTACTTTATTGTTAATAAAATGGGGTCCCCACCCGTTAAGATTAGTACCTGGGTTCTTTCATTTAAATAGTTTGACTTAATTAAGACTTTAGAGTCTTAATTAATCTCTCCATATATTATATATTAACTAATTGAATTTATAAGTCAATTTGTTAACCTTAACTAATAACTAACTAAAAGTTAGTTATAACTTATTTCATAACTGAAGTTAAAGGATAAAAGGAGATCAAACTTTCATTTGAAGATAGAAGTTCAACAAGTATTGAGGACTGGAGTATTATTCTAAAGTCATTCATTCATCTCTTCTTTTTATGCAATTTATCTGAGATAGTACAACTTTTGTAGATAGACCCAATGATACTTTATCTGACAGTTGAGTAATAACTTATGAAACATAGGTATATCTAGTTATTTTTGTCATCTATTACTGATTATTTGAATTTTACTAAGTCTAATATCTTTTGATGACTATTATTTATAGTTATATGTGTAGAACTCAAAGTATTCAACTTGAAAATGATGATCACTTCACATTATCTATGACACTTCATTGATCTAATCAATTGTTGAGTTGTCCTTTTTCAAGTTTTGTATTGAAAAATGTTGGAATTCTCATTTCAAATCTATTCTTATGATAAGATGACTCTCATGTTGAGACTCATAACTCTTTTGTAAATATTTGACTTACTTTAATAGATGAATTTAATTTTTCTTTAATATCTTTAGTTTTTATTTATTTTTATGGTTTAGTTTAGTGTTTCCAGAAGTTTATTAATAATAAGTTGGCACCAAGTGTTAATTTAGTTCTTAGTTTAAATCTTTTCTAGTTTATTATTTATATTTTTCTTTAGTATCCTTTTAGTAGTTACTTTAATTTCCTTGGTTTTGTTCTAATGCTTCTTTTATTTAATTTTTACTTTTAAAAGTTTAATATTGTTCTAGATTGTCTCTTATTTTAGGTTTACTTATTAGTTCATTACTTGTTATAGCAGTTTTATAGTATTATGTTCCTTAGTTTCTAGGTTTTAGATTAGTTTTACTTTTCTTTGTTCTGTTTTAGGTTTTGTGGTAGTCTTTTTTGTTCAGTTTTTCTTTCTTGTTTCATTCTTTATTTGTTGTTTGTCTTTCTTGTTATTTTCTATTAGTGTTTTATTATCACTTGGTTAGATAATGAACCATGGAAATGTGTAATGAAGTGTATTTTCATACACATTTTTAGAATCAGATTTTTATTTTTCAAGAGATTGTCTAATTAATAGATTATATATGTTAGATAGTATAGATTATAGATTCCTATTTCAACTGATTCTTAATTAATATAGATTCTCAATTATGATAATAGAATAAGTTATTTTGATAACTTAATAATTATTTTCCCAAAAAAATATTTTAAACCCCTTTGCATCTTTAGGATCCTAAAATGAACCTTTAAAACCCTTACATTTAGACTGGTATGATTCCAATTTGACCTTCACGATAGGCGAAAGGGTTGATTTGTTAATGTAATAATTTTTTCTATCAATAGAGTGCAAGAGTCCCACACCTTGAGGGACTATACCATTGTTATAGTGAGATATTGAATCACTCTTTGATGTACAAGTCTAAGGTAATAAGCATAGAAGAGTTATGCACATTCAAACATGAGAGACATTCAAATGTGGGTGCACATTTTAGGTGATAAGAGTTTATGACATGCTAGGTGGGACCAAGTTAAAAAGTTGGCTAAGATATTTTTGATATTCTCAATGATTCAAACATTTAAAACTCTCTACAGAGCACCTGGTGACTCCAAATGTCACATCTACTAGTTTAAGCATATTGAGTACCTAAAAATATGTTTTTTCACCCCCCATTCCATAAGGATGCCATTGTTACTCCCTCCTTTCATCCATACTAGACTAAGAGTGCTCTCAATTTCATCTAAAATTAGTATAAAGTAGTAGGTTATCACCCTTCGCACAATGTTTTCCCCTTCCCACCCAACTTATCCTTATTTTTAGCCTACTCAAACTTATAATCATCCCTACATAAGATACATTTCTCCCATTCAACTCTATTACCCCCTAACTAGCCCCAACAAAGCATCAAATATATCCTATTAAACTTTAACCAAAAAATAAGGGAGATTGATAAGGAGCTAAAGTATGGTGGATGGTAAGAGGAACTTGTTTACCAAAATCACATCCACCAAAAATAAATGAGAGAGTAACAAAGGTATGAAGAAGAATGATTGGCTAGGAAAATTACAGCCAAGAAGGAATAGATCCGATAGTTGTGCATGTAAGTGCAAGATATTGGATCCTGATCGGTCCCTTTTATCCCCATATTTACGTAGGATTTTCCTAAAATCATAGATCAACATATCAAAATATAAGATTTAGCACTTATAATTCCAAGCTTCAAGCAGGGTAATCCCTCTGAACCTTTTAGTGAACCTCCTAACTTCAAAATCTCATGTTTCAGAGGTTCCCTTTCTAAAAGAGAGCCTACTCCCATGCCAACTCAAAATATTATTCTTCCTTAGGATCTTCAAACCCAACCATTGAAACCTTCTTAGACCAAAAAAACTAATTTTAAAGTGCCCAACTTTGCTAAAGCCACTTATACTTCATCAATTCAAACCCTCACCCTCCTACCATCTCCCTTTTTAAAAGAGGACCCATTGTATGGAGAGCATATGAGGATCATTTATATGAAGAATCGAGTGCCTCAAGTGAATATGAGAAGGATATAATCATTGGCAACCCCCTTTAAATCAATAAACTAGAGGAATCAACCCTACTATGAGAAGTGAATAAGTTTAATCAATTGTAGTACAATGTTAAGCAAGTAGACAGGGATGAAGGAAAAGAGTTGGTACCCCTATTTGACTAGCTACCTTGCTTCATTTATGAATATGAGGAGAGTGTGTCATTCCTCATATCAATAGAAGAATTAAAATAAAAATGGTAATAGGATAAAAAACATAATGAATTGTTGGCCTACAGAGATAAAATCACAAGCAAACTTGATATGAGTCTTCCCATGAACATGAGTGAAGAGAAAATTTAATAACCCCTTTTTTGGGATGAGATAGAGGATTTTTATTTAGTCCTTGATGCTAAAATAATATCTCATAAGAAGGGTACTCATGAGAGCATAAGCTCAAACACCAGAATAGATTTAACAACTTGTTGCATACACCAAGAGGACTTTATTTCAGCCAACTATGCAATACAAGAAAGGGGATATTAGGAAAACCAAAGGTGATGGTGATCCCAAACCACTGGTGGATTTCAATATCTCAATAAATTAGACAAACTAAGTAAGCATCATGAGGATGTGGGGGAAACTGCATTAGTAGGTGGATTTCATTTCCACCCATATGAACATATCATAGAGGAATTTATAAAATACATGTTTAACATAGATGAGTATCTATAAAACAATAAAAATAAATTTCCCATTGAGGAGGAAAGACTCGATTTGGTGCTCATCCTTGAACCCCTCCTCTTAGAAGATGATACTTTATGCTACCAGTTACTCAAAAATAGGCTTGTGCATAGTAAAAATGACATCATAGGCTTTTATTTCAACCCTAATAGGACAAATACACTATTTTAAATTTTTATATAATATATTAGATGCTTTTATTTTCCCTCGATGCCTACGTGCATATGTAGATAGTCATATGTTAACTTGTTTTTTCCTTTTCCCTAAGTGTATTCACACATTTATTGCTTATTTTCTTCATTTATTTTGAGGAAGGTCCCATTTCTTCAATTATTTAGTAGTGATCCAAGTGAACTAATGGGAAATTAAAGCATGTAGGAGTGCACAATGAAGGTAAGTTCTTATAAGTGTGCACATGAATCCCAAGCAAAAAGGTGCATGCAATAATTTCATTATCAGGGTGGATAGATTCTAGGTTTCAATGACTATATACCCAATGGATTGCTTTAAAGGACACTATGTCTTCACTTAGTAGGAAAGAAGCCCATATATTTTTCCAAAAGTGTTGACCCTTTAGTTGACCCCATTCTACATAGAGTTCATAAGATGTTATGCAAAGGTTTTTCATGCTTGTATAATGACAAGTCCATTAGAAATAAGCTTATGTGTGTATGTTCTCTACAACTACCTAAGGATGATAGTCAACATAGATTGACATCTCATCTAAGTGTCTATGCATGCCTTAAAAATATATCCTCATTACACACCCCACATAAATATTTTTTCAAACTTATGCTAAATATAGAATTAAACATTCATACAAGTTGTCTATGAAGTCCCCAAGGTTTAGGTAGTGGTAATCAAGGAAGTGCATAGAGTTAAAGTTATAATTATGCATGCACACACAAGAATTTCATTTTTCCTATGTGCTTTTATTTGGGTACTTCTTAGGTCCAAGAGATGAGGTTATACACTGAAATGTATAAATTTGTGTCTACTCTTCCATTAATCAAACATCACACTCAAGAATATATATTACTCCTTACATAGGTTTGAAGCTCTCAAATATCTCTATGATGTTATAATTCAGTGCTCAGACTTCTATAATAAATTTTTGGGTGCATTTATTCACAGGAACATATCAAGTCCAAAATGTGCACGGGCAAGGTGCATAGGGTGTAGATTAAAATTTATAAGCACATACCCAAAGCTAAATTATAAGTCATGCACCACATATTTCATAGGATTTAAAATCATGAATTACTTATATGCACACCTTTACACAAGATATATCTAAGTCAAAGGCATGCACATAGTGATTACACACATGTTATCCAAAGAAAGGCATGCACTCTCATTGGTGTAGACTGTCTACAAACATCTTTCATATAAATTAGTGTGTATATTTTAGTGTACACATGGTTCCTAATTATAGGTGTGCATGAATTTCCAAGCATGAAAAAATGACATGGAGAGATCCTAGTAAATCCTATATAGCTTCCACACAAGTAAGTCCATGTGGATTTCTAGGTGGAATCCATAGAGAAAGATGGTAGATGAGTCCAGTTAGATGTTGATGGAGTTGACTCTAAGTAATATTGAATATAATGGGTGGATTTTATAGCCACACACATGCCTCTTACTTCATAAGTGTATCTCTATCCTTGATAAGCACATAGGCCACCTAAATTTTTGGTAATATCTTTCCATTTACTTCTATGATCAAATTGTTAGATCCAGGTTGGATGAGCATGGCCTATAGTAGTTATTGCAAAGATATTTATGTTCTTAATCAACCTTGAGCTCTAGATTCCACATATAAATTCAAGTTCCTACCTACCACCTCTAATGGCAAATTGATCATGCATAGCCTTTCCCCATACTATACAAATCCTAAATTTTATTGTAAAATGTTTGACAAATTTTTAGAACTATAATGCTACCAAAACTTTCCCTCCAAGATCCCTCTCCTAATATAACAAAACTTTGACCATTCAAGTTTTTAATATTTCCTTAAACCTTTAAATTAATAATAACTGATTTAATTTTGTTCATGATTTGTATTCTATGTGCATTTCATGGTTGTTTATATTTGTCTGTGTATAATTATCCCTCTCATTATTGTTCTCCCTTTGTACTTGTATGTATAACTAAAAGTCTCTACAAGTGTCATACTATGTATACACATGTCTGTTTAGGCATTATTTATGGGCCATTTATCATCCCTTCTAATGTTGCACTATGTTCATTTTCCATATAAAACACTTATGTAATGCACCCAATTTGAATATATTGTATAAAATATGTTAGTTTTATTATGTATTTAATTTAGTTATGTGCTAATTATATTCTTGGTTCATCATATTTTACATTTCAAAAATCTCTTACCTTATCCCTCCCTTTTTCCCTTGTCAAGTTTAGGTTTAATGCTAACTATAAATTTCAATTTGCATTTTATAGGTCTGTGTATTTTTCCTAAACCAAGAGCATATAGAATATAAGGAAGTTAATATACTTTAAAGGTTCATCCAAAGGATCAAAAGAGTCTCACACCTTGGGGGGTGATCCCATATTACAGTGGGACACTAAATCGATCTTCATCATGCAATTCCAAGGTGATAGGCATGAAAGAGATGTGCACAAAAAAGCACGAGAGCCATTTTCATGCGGGTACATGTTTTGAGTGATAACATGAATAATAGGTTATTTCCCATATACTAAAAATAAAGGTGAATCTTTGATGTCTTAATTATGTCTTGTCTTATCTTCCCATAGTTTCTACTTCAACAACAATTGTCACTATATTGGCTTGTTCTATACAGACGTATTTATGGCATTAATAAAATTATTTTGGTAGATTTAGAAACTCCATTCCCTTATGAATATTAATTTGAAGATAACTTAATAATAATTTGATTTTTATAGTCTCAAATAGTGAATTATGTTGATTTAAAGTCAGGACCATTATTACAAATTAAGGAAACCAGTGTCCAAATCTTGGTTAGGATATTTTATTTGAGGAACTTTATCACATCTTATGCTCTGTAATTCATTGTAACAATATCTTCGGTCAATATATGAAATAATTTAATTTTTTGAGTAATAACTTATTTCTAATTGATGAGTTATAATTAATCACACCTATGAAATACAAACCTATGAATTAAAAAAATAGTGTGTGTGTGTGTGTGTGTGTGTGTGTGTGTGTGTGTGTGTGTGTGTGTGTGTGTGTGTGTGTGTGTGTGTGTGTGTGTGTGTGTGTGTGTGTGTGTGTGTGTGTGTGTGTTAGGGAACAACAAATGAAAACTCACTGGAGAAAATACTCTTGAGTATTTGAGAACCCATAATATCATAAATACACCAAAATAGAATTTCATCTCTAAAAATTAAATAACAAGCCATCTAGACCTTGAAAAATACTCTTAATTCCCCATGCAACATACTAACCCTTTCCATTCCTTGGACTCGAGTGTGTGATTTTTTGAAATTAATTTCCCCTATTTATGAGAGTTACAAAAAATACTAGAATAAACATTTTAGGTTTCATTTTTATCTCATATTTTTTAACCAAATATAATGGGAACCCTAGGCATTGTTTTGCTTCTATCTAGGCATCATTAGTATTGATAAAGATACCTCTAACTCCACTTGAAGCCTTACTTTACTACAAGTTAGGCATCTACAGCCCTAATAGAGAATAATTGAATCACCCTTTTCCTATAAATTTATATGATACTATTTTATTTATTTATTTTTGAATCACAAATAGAATAAGGGTTGGGAATCACCATTGGTTGGATGTATGTATAAGAAAACTTATTTCAATCAATACATCCCTATCAGTGTGTATCCATTTCTATTTTTATTATCTTAGGTCCAAGTTTTAGTATGTAATAGTGAGGTTAATATTTGGAAATGGAAAATATTTATAAAATTTACATAATTATATTAGATTAAATCCTAGAGGTCTAGTAAAGTCATCTAGTCCAAGCAAAGCCTAATTAAGTCATAACACATACCTTAATCCTATAAGCTCTAGTAATATCAGAATAAATCCTTTTGAAAACCAATTGTGCTCCCTTATGTAAATCATCCCCTTATTTTTTGCCAATTTTTTATTTCCAGCATGGGAAATTAATGGGTCTATTCAACAATTTAGAAAACTAACATAGAAATCATAAAAACTAATCTACTAAAAGTAAATATAGAAAACAAAAAAAAATCTATAAAATAAGAAATATAATCTAGAAATAAAGAAATATAATCTACTCCTATTTATATATTTCTACTTACCATCACTCAAAAACATCTCTGGTTGGAGCAGCCATGAAATAATGTTTCAAAAATTGACCATTGACTATGAAGCAAAAGGTCATTACCGTAGATGTCTTTCAATTGAAAGGTATGATGCCCCCCTTTCTCATGTGGCTTGTCCCATAAAAACATCAAGTATAAAATATTGAAAGATCTGATCATGGATCTCTTGTCAAGCCACCTCTTGACAATATCCTTATGTTTACTAAATTTGTGTAGTGCTTTATTACTTTCATCCTCCATTTATACTATGTAAAGTAATATAGATTTTATTGTTTCATCTTCCCCCATGTATTCTTACATACATTGATGCATTGGGATTTTAAGAGTAATGGTTAAGATTAGGTTTTTCCCATATATTAGTATAAAAGGTGAATCCTTTAGAGATTTCTTATGTCTAGTTTGATCTAACCATAGTGCATACTTCAATAAGAGATGTCACTCTCTTAGCTTATCTTGGATAGATTTATTGATGGCATAAATCATATTCTTATTGATGGTTTTAGCCACTCCATTTCCTTGTAGGTAATGTTTCTAAGAAAAATTGATGGTGATTTTATTATTATAAGCCCACTCAGTAAATTCAGTAGACTATAATTCTAGACCTTTGTCACAAACCAAAAAAATTAGGGTACCAAACCTGGTCAGTATATTTTCTTTCAAAAACATGATGACATCAATTTCTCTAAAATTATTTGTTACTACTACTTTTATCCACATGGTATAATAGTCTATAGATGTTAGGACAAACTTTTGCCCTACTAAAAATTTTGGGTTTGTCACCCAAATAAAATAAATTCTTCGTTTGGAAAAGATATCCCCTTTAATGACTAGCTACAAAAGCACGGCAACATTCATTTCTCTTTTCCCAAATACCTAGCAGTCATGATAGGTCCTAACATGTTTATGTGCATCTGTGAGGATCATGGGCCAGTAGTATCTAATCCTGGGAATTTTTTGAGTTTTTGTGTTGCCTAAGGGATGTCCATTGATAATATATTATTGTATATCATCTAGGATGTTTGTAGCTTATCCTCTTGAAACATATCTCAAATTGGTGCCCTCATAGTTATTTATGTACAACTATCCCTTGTTAATAATATAATGAGCTGATTTGAGATTCAGGGCTCATCTTTGCTCTCTTTCTATCCAATTAAGACATGTACCTTTAATAAAATAAAGGATGATTTAAGTGTATCACTCACTACTAGTTACCTAACTCTCATTGATGTACTCAATACTAATGTGAAGATTAGTCTCGATCATTAGTTGGATGATTCTTTAGCCTCTCACCATTTTTGTTAGTATGATTTCAAGACAAAAATCTTAAAGTTTGACCATACACTTTACTCTTATCTCACCCAATTCATTCTGACCAAGTGTGAGCTTGATGACTAGGTCTGATATAATGGTAAATTTCTTATTCCTTAAAATATAGTGCATAATTATTTTCACCACTTTGAGCAGGGCATATATATGTTTGTCTATCATAGAGTATTTAAAATATTTATCCTTTATATTAGTGTTCATTAAGGAAATGGTATGTTCATTCTCATATAACTTCTATGTAATTACAACTACTATAGTATGTTCTAAAGTGAATTAATAAAGATAGAAATTTTTATTGATGTTTGGGTTGATTAGAACTAGAGCCTAAGAAATGGACATATTGATGTCTTTAAAATATCTCTTAGCCTCTATTATCCACTTAATCTTAACCTTTTATTTTATCATGGCATTCAATGGCTTGATAATCTCTACAAAACTAGAAATGAATTTCTTACAAATATGATCTTACCAAAGAAAGACTTCAATTATTTCTTGTCGTTGGGAGACGTTATCATAGAAATTACCTAAACTCATTCTAGATCAATAGATATCACATCCTTCATGATGATGTGGCCTACTAGTTTCCCTTTAGTAACTATAAAGATGTTTTTCTTTGGATTAAGAGAGACTCTATATCTTTGACATATATTAAATACTCTCCACAAATGATCTACATGGTTAGTTTTGTTTTTTAAATACACTATCAAGTCATCCATGTAGATGATGATTCATTTTCTAACAAGTCCTTGAAAGTTGGAGTTTATCACTCTCTCAAAGTTTGATCCTATTTTAATCAAGTTAAAAGACATTCTTTTATATGCAAAAGTTCCCCACTTGGTAGTAAAAGTACTATTCATTCTATCATGTGCTTACACCAGCACTTGGTTTTAGGCTGAGAATCCATCTAGAAAGGACATCATCTTAGATCCATTGACCATATGAATTACCTCATCTAGGGAGGGTAAAGGATAGTTATTTCCAAGATACTATTTAGTGCCAAGATTCTCTTTGATGAAATCAAACTCTATTATTTAAAATGCTTAACACATTGAGGATACTAGTTAGTTCCAAGTTTCTCTTTGATGAAATCAGACTCTATTTATTTAAAATGCTTTACATATTGAGGATAATAGTTAGTGCCAAGATTCTCTTTGATGAAATCAAACTCTATTTATTTAAAATGCTTCTAATTTTGAACTTGTGGATATATATTGAAATATCATTCTAGGTAAACCATTCCCATATATATGTGGTTTTCCTTCAATTTTAGGACACTATCCACTCTAGGGTCTTAAATATCCATGGGATCTACATTTTCTCATATATTAGCTCAGATTTGAATGTCCCAAAACTATTAATAAATTGGATAATATATTGATCATCCTCAAACACCTGGTAATTTTCCATGTTATCTGGATCAGAGGGATAAGTAACTAGCTCCATAGAGAATTTATGCACTTTGGATTCCTAGTCATGCTAGATTGGTAGTTAATGTTGATCATGAATATGCCATCTGATTTTGTGTTTTCTTTGGATGGATTTTATATTGAATCATTCAAATTACTCAATCATGTTCCACGCTTGATGTTTATAATTATTTAAGTGAGCTTGCATTGATGATTCTTTTTTATCTAGTTAACAACTAGCTTAGAAGCAATGAAGATTTATAGCTACCTAATATTATATTTCAGCATAAATTATAGACCAAGGATTAAAGCTTAATACTCAAATCTATTTTTGGTGCAAGTAAATTTCAACATGTAAGAATCCAGGTACTAATTACCACCTAGGTCTGTCATGGCTACGCTAACACCAAAACCTTGTTTTGATCTACCTTTGAAATGGAGAGTCTATAACTTAGAAGGACCTTCAAATTATTGTGCATGAAGTTCTTACTTGGTAGTGAATGTGTATACCCATGCATGCAGAGATTAAAAGTCAACCTTCTCATTCTTGGCCTTATACACTATAATCAATTACTTCATCTTTGGTTCTTTGTCCACCCAAATCTAGTTGGAAACTCCTTTATAAGGAAACCACAAGTGTGAAAAATTGGTGGATATGTATCCATTTAGTGTCTTGGACCAATACCATATCTCCAAAACACCATAAGATTTAGAAATGCTAACGGCCATAATATCTATATATTTTTATAACTATGGCTATGATGCCATTTGGATGTGTACATTTCTCATTTCTCCATTTTAGGGTACATAATACTTGTCCAACTATAGGAAAACTCTTTTTGACTTATATGGGGTCAAACTTAGCTTCTTGAACATGGATGCTAACATCACATTAGTTGAGGCACTTGAGTCAACCAAAACATTATGCACCTTTTTTCTAAACATTTAGACAATTAGTATAAATGGTGGTACTTTAGGTTAGTATTTAAATACCATCATGTTTGCATGTGCATATTTGTATTTGTTAGGTGTAGAGGATCTCTCGATCATGGATTTGAGAAATAACTCCTTTTTTTAATGATTAGAGATAGTTAATTTAGGTTAATATTATCCTTGATCTTCTTCATGTCCTCAAAAATGTTTTACCTGTCTCTACTTTGCATTTTGGCACTTTTCAACTGCTCATCCCTTTTAGCGGTAGGTGGATTATTGTTAGCTTGAGAATTTGAAGTAGTAGTACCATTATTGTTTAGAGGTATTCAAGTAGTAATGTGATGCTATCTCCTTAGATTTTAATTGTTCCTCTCCAACTACTAGAATGAATTGATCTCATCTATATTATCCTTTGGTTCATTCTCATCCTCTACCAATAATGGGAGATCATAGGTCTCAAATACCATTGTTGTACTATAATGTCCTAGATAAGTGGAGGAAGATGGTTCTATTTAATTGACAAAACCCTCATGCCTATTCATCTCCTTATGAAATATCTTGAAAGTAGTGAATAACTCTATATAGTCTAATTCACCATGTTTCATTATGTTGTGAACTTGACAACCATTAGGAAGGGTTGATTTCATGATATTTATTTCTAGTGCCATATTAGGTAGCTATTGTTTTAGATTATTTATAGGCCTATTGAAAGGCATGTTATACCTTTAGAATCCAAATATCTAATTTGTATTCTATCTTCTAATGTTACCCATGAATTTTTACATGTTTATAAACTCATTTTTTTATTATGCACCATCCTTTGAATAGATTCAAATTTTATTTTTGTGGAATTAGAATTAGTACCCTGTGTAGTAACAATATCGACTAATATCAGGGATCAATTTTGGTTTTGTTGGTTAGGTGTAGAGTTTTTTAGGTATTTAAGGTTCTAATTGAGTGGATCATGGATTAAAGTCACATGAGAGTACAATTAATTATGGTTTTGTTTCATAATAATATGATTTATGTCTGGGTTAATCTAAATCTATAAAAATAAGACCAAGACTAAATGGGGCTAATGATTGCATTTGGTGGTTCAAATTTTTATCCACTTTGATAGTTTTATCATAATAAAAAGGTAGTGTATCAACACTAATAACTATATGTATAAAAAAAAAAGTCATAGGGTCTAAGACATTCTTGTATATTTTGAGTACTAAAATCTTAGTAGGTTTGTAGGCAATTTCAAGCTGGGTATACATATTTTGGAAACTAGCATTGAAGTATCAGATTGTCTCATTTGGTTATCTTATCACACTCTAAAAGTGTTGGTAAACAAAACTTGTGCTACTGACTTGGCCAAAATTTGTCAATAAGGTGTTTTGACATTGATCTCAAGATGTAAGTGATCATTCTAGGATATTGAGAAACCACTCATTAGTGATATCTTGAATTTTGAAAGGAAAGAGTTTGTATACCACATATTTTTGGGTTACATTAAATATTATTAGGGCTATCTTGAAGACATTCATGTTTTATTCATCAATCCTAACTCCTGAGGGAGAAAATGAAGGAATATGTCTCTTAGGGTGTATCAATAAATCCTATATGTCCCCAATGATGTTGATAACAGAATTCACTAGCTAGGTTGGAGCTTGTGTCATTGGTAATAGTGGAAGATGAGGTTTTCTAATTGAAGAGAATGATTGATATTTGGATCCTTTCATATGTATTTCCAAAGGTAGGTATAAAAAGTTAATGTCTGAGGTAAACCATGTTAAAATTTTGAGTGTTTCCAGTGCAACTCAAGGGATTCCTTTCAAATAAATAGAGGTAGAGGTGTGAAGGACATCCAAGCACAATATTAATTTATTTTTATTGTGGGTTTTATACATACCTAATAAACCTTACGAGGTAGCCTCTAACATTTCAATATTTATGAATGAATATTAACTCCAAGGCATGCATTGCAGAGTATTGAGTTTTATAAACAACTTGTTGGAAAAATAGCAATAAGAAAAGCAATTTATTTACCATGAATGGGTCATCTATAATTTTATATGAATATAATTGAGATGGGTGAACTGATGATAGATGTAACCTAAGGTGGGTATGACCAAAATAAACTCAAAAATAGAGAAATGCAAGGTATAAAAAGAGGCATGTCGGTCAAGAAAAATGAAACCTTTCTAAACTAGCACTTTAACTAAATATTGGACAAGTAATCAAAAACCAATGTTTACTGTAAGCTACTAAGAGTACACCAATAATAAATCACAATCAAACATCCAAGTAATCAAGAAATATAGTAAATATAAGCATGTATAATTAAAGTTCATCATATTTTCAAGATTATGTTGGCATATCTACAATGGGATTATGATTAACATACAAAAGGCAATTCAAATCAACAATAACATAATACTAATAGCTGTATTAAAAATAAAAATCATCCATAACCAAAAAACTAAGATAAATAAATGACACACTCTACACAATTCACAGGTTTGGAGAAGAATCAAGGCTTGCACATCTATATTAATTATAGAACTTTCCTCATAATTTCTTATTAATTTGAAGAGCCAAAAATTTTCCTCCCTTTAGGACCAGGAGGATACAAGTATATATAATCTTTGTATGGGGAAGGCCTCATCTCTGAAGTGAAGTTTAAAAATACATGTGCAAAAATAAAACTATATGATAACTTACATTTAAAGCATGCATATAAAATGATGATTGCTCATAAATAGAGTTCTTCAACCAAAATACAATATATACATGCAAATTAAATTAGTAACTAACATTCCAACCTATCCAAACATGAAAATACATATTTATAATTAGAGGGTGTTAATGTGGCACCACTAAAAGAATAAAAATATGGAATAACAACTGTAGAATCTAAAGTGGATGGAACTATCATTGTAACTTTAGTTACAATTGGAACTGGAACTATCAATATAAATATGCTCAAAGCTACCACCAATGTGGTTGAAGCAGTGAAAATTATAAGTGTTACATATGTTAGCCCAATTTGTTTTTGTACTAGTGTGTACTTTTAATCCTAAGTATCCTAAAGAGGTTTTTATGTTTCCCATGCTACTGAATTTAATTTCTTGTCTACTTTTATCTACAAATATAATGTGTGGCTAGCCTGAAAGTCTACATATATATTTTTATAATCAAACACAAATCTATTGAACAACTATGGGATATTTTCCATTAACTTCTAATGTGTAACTAATGAAACCTTGACCCATACATGAAGTGTCTTAGTTCCAATGATTTGGTCCCTATAATAAATTACTACTTTAATAATTCCATCATTAGTCCTATAGATTGTACCTTTGATCTCAACTTGAATGTTGTTGGCACTTACTCATAGGAGATTTAAAAAGAATAGGTTTAGGGACCAATTTCCCATAGGGAGTACATATCTAAGTAACTTTCGTATATTTTAGAATATAGATTTATTCTTTTTCTTGGTTGTAAAAATGTTTCATGAGAATTCGCATCTCTTAATGCCACTTAAGCAAGATGTCCCACTTAGTAGTAACAAAACTCTGAGCCCATGTAACTTCAAATGTTGTTATTAAATTTAAATGAGTATAAGCCTTATTTTTAGTTGTTTGGCCTATGAAATAAAATTTTCCATCAATTTCCTTTATTTTTTTGAACAAATAATGATATCCCCCCATTTAAGCTTAGATATGGCCTTTGTATACCTTATTAGATGAATATTGTTATAGAGATTTCTAGCTACCCCTTACACTTTATCTGTGATTTCTTTTGGACTTTGAATGGTGATTATCTTTGGTAGCCTCTAAATAAGATGATCAAAGCTTTTGAAAATTTATTTTATAACCCCTCAAGCAACATCCACAAAACTATAAGGATATTCTCTATACTAATCTAGGTCTAAGGGATTTACTTTTATTCTCTTTGTTAAAGAGAATATGTATTCTATCTATTCTAATTAAACATGTTTCCCTTTTGTAACCATGGTCTTTATTTTTACCTTTATCAAGGTAATAATTTTTCTTTCAAATTGAAACTTAATTGTGGGTTGCTTGGAAATCACTAGATCATCCCTTCTTCTTCTTCTTATAGAAGCTTAATTCATGAAGGAATGTTTATTGAAACCTGCTATTTTGCTTGATCTTCTTGAATAGAGGAAGGGGATTGCCTTAGAGGAAGCATGGATATGGGGAAATATGTCTCTATTATAGGGAAATGAGGTATAACTTTCCTCTATCTAGTAACCTAATTTTGAACTAGTGTATCAATTATGTATTTATCCTTCCCTACTTCTCTATATATTGAAAATATAGGTGATTCAATTTGAACAGCTTGACCAATGGGCATTTTGAGTTGTGTAGATGACCTAGGAGGGGTGGATTGCATGGAAAAAATGGAAGTGGACACTAGGTTTTCAAAATTTACCCTCTTTGATGGCCCATTAGACTGAGGACTAGTTCCACTAAAGAATGAATAGGTCACTGGGGTGATATGTAGGTTTTGTAAATAATCTATCACTGAAGTATAGGTAACCCCAGTAGTAATAGTAGTAATAGGATTCATAGTAGTAGTCTAGGATATGGTAGAAAATTTTGGCATTGTAACTACCCTATGCTTATTCATTTGGCCCAAAGAATACAAAGAAAGAATAGTAGTTGTCATACTAATTGTAGCAGTAGGAATTTAGGAAGTTGTCATAGAATGAGAAATGGGTTAACTTTTAACCTAAAGAGAGATAGGTGTGACATAAGTTTTCGTAATAACTTGAGGTGGAGATATTGGAGGTATAGTTGATGGCATATATTATACTAAAGCCTATAGTTTTGAATCTTCATATTCCTCTACATATCTTCCCTTATTTGACAAAAAAATTGAAGCCACCAAGTAAGCATCTCCTTGGTGAACCTCTTAAAAATTTTCTAACTTTTTAGTTCCTCGAAACTGAGTGCTTTCCTCAGTCATCCATTCATCATCTTCATATGTCTCAGTTGTTTCATTAAAAGACTATGTTTCTTCAAGTTAGTTTTGGAAACCCATTATTATTCATCTCCCCATATTTTGTCCTCTTCTTTGATGTCATAAATCTTAACAGGATCTTTCCTTAGTGTACCTTTTCTTCTTTCTTCCCTTGGGAACTTCTACTTGTTTCTGATCCATCTCCACCTTCTGGGGTGAAATAGGTGGATTCATGGGTTTTCTCATATAAGTAATTATTAGTTTGGTAGTTTTTAGCCAAAATTAGTTACCATGGGTTGGTATAATTCAAAACTTGGTCTTTATCCATTCAACCTTGTTGATAGCCTCTAGTTTCCCATAGTTTTGATGTCATAACCTATTATATGATAAGGTCTTAAATGATGTTCTAGGTTATTTCAGATTTCTATACAAATTCTTGTCATAACATGAAGTCATGGTCCCCAAGTGATTAACTAGTGGTCATATCTTGATCCATATGAAGTGATTAGAAAATATTAAGGTAAATTTGGAAATGTTAAGGTAATGTTAATATAGTTAAAGTTTCATGTGTTACAATGTTAAAGTGACTTCACCAAGAGCATCAAGAATAATGAGATAAACCATACAAAGAGAGGTCACTTAAGGCCATGTGGAACTCTTGGAGTGTGATTTCATGCTTCATAGGGCTCAAATAAGATTCAAATGGTGGCAAAACATTCTTTTCAAATGCATATCAAGTTTGTAACTCTCTTCCTTTCCTTGATTCAATTATAATCATGTCTCAACATGATATATTGGCAATAAAATGGAGAGTGAAGGCATTTTTTACATTACATTTGAATTATACCTAATTGGAAGGACTCCAAGAATGCATCTCACAATAATTTAATAGGGCACTCAATGAAATAATCAAATTCCATTGCATCAAGAAGGGATCTAGATGAGTTTTACAAGATTCCATGTATAGACTAAGCATCTATAGCCAAGAGGATCATGACACCAGGTGGTGAATCTCTTTCATAACATCATCTAACCACCTAAATTTTATATTTATTCTCAATATGGTGTTATAGGTCAAAATAGGTTAAGTCTCACTCAAGAAACTCCATTGGGTCATTAGCAGACTAAGAAGGGTCAGAATAATAAAATTGGTTCATGAATAAGAAGGTGAGTTGAGTCAAACACTCCTAAGGGATATATGGTCCCATATACCCTTGAAATTACATACATTATTTTAGGTTTTTAGGATCCATTCTTTATGAACCATCATTTTAAAAAAAAGGTGTCAAAAACCCTTCTAAAACCCTAATAACTTGGTTTTCAATATTTTATAGCAATTTTGAGATTGGTGGATGTATGTTGGTGATTTGAACACATTATATATACCTATAATATCCTATATAATACCTAAATTCTATGAACATAACCATGTTCTAGATCTATAATGCTAAAGAAGGCCATAATTGATGGTATTATGAGTTGCAGACAGTGTTGTTGAGGAAAAAAGGTGTTTTCATGCATGAAAATGATTGTTTTCACCTAGTAAGCATTATTTTGGATCTCCTCTAGCTTCCTCACATCCTTCCAATTAATTATCTAAGTCTAAATAGATTAATAATTAAGGGGATTTGAAGTTATAGGTTTGAAGGAGTTGAGAAGGTGAATGTTCTCTATCAGAAATGGTATTGTTGAAGGGTTTGGGGTTTAAAATGAAAGCTAAATCATATGATACATATGTTTACTAAATTTTCACACATCCTCCATACTTATTCCAACCCAAATTCACCACCAAAATGCTTTTATTATACGAAACCAAGGGTATATTCATCAAGAGAGAAGATACATGCATGTACAATAGGATTTGGAGAGAGATTACAAATTTTGTGACAAATGTGAGAGATGGAAAGTTGAGAAAGTTAATACACACTTTTTTTTAAATTATAGTACTATCTAGACTCATTTTATGAAGAGAAGTCACTTGGTCTGAGCAATGAAGGTGTGAAGGAGCTTTAAGCCTATTGAGACCTCTTTAAGGAAATAGTAAATTTGAGACCCAATCTTGGAGAAACCAATGAATAAGATTGGTTTATTATTGGTATAAAATTTATTTAGCTCCTAAATTAATAACATCCAATAATAGGCATATAATCTTTGATTATTTTTATTAAGGGCTTGTAGATTGAAGTCATTGAAGCCATTGAAGGAAAGGTTCTTGAACATGTTTTCAATAATGGGGAAACAAATGCATAATTAAAACAAAAGGAGAGGTTTTGATACATTATTTAGATAATAATTTTTTTGATCACCTTGGCTCAAACATTCCCAACCTTCTACAAGGTCATACATAACTAGAATGCAAGAAAAAGGATACATATGCATGTGTAGGTCTATCCCATGTCTTAAGACATTTGAGTTTATTCAAAGACATTATAAAAGGATATAAAACTTGATAAGAGTTATAAATAACTTTAATTAACCTATTAACTATCCTCATAATGTTAAAATAAATCCTAAGGCAAGGTGGTGATGGTTTTAATATTTAATGTGCACCTACAAGCATGCCTATATGAATGTGTACTCTGTGTGTTGGAAATGAAGTCTAGAGGTAATTTTAGTTATGATAATACTAAATATATATCAAAAAATATTTTCATATGTATGAAATTGGTTAAATCAATCAAAAAGGGACATTTCCAAGTGTTGGAAAGGTAACAAGCCTAAAGGAAGCTACATGTTTGTTTGTAGAATGTAAAGAGAGTATGTATTTTTTTGTATTTAAATTGAATTTTTAAGGATTATGATGAGTTATGTATCCCTATTTTATGTTACTACAATTATTTGAAACTTTGGAAAGAAAGGAATGCCATCAAAAGAAGCCTGTAGGGTCATAAGTGCAAGACTACTCTAAAACCCTAGACATGGATCAAAACAAGTGTCAAGACTATTTAAATTTCAAACATTTTTTTAAATCACGTGTAAAAATTATTAGAATTATATCAAACCTAATTTAATAATATAAAATAAAAAATCAACATTTATATGCCCTCATTTTCTCAAAACACTCTCTCGAGTAAAACATACGCCTAGTTTAATCAAGAAGGTTATGTTCCCTACCTATCAACTTGCAAGAGGTTTTGCATGGAGTCAAATATATATTGGAGGTGTTGATGAAACTTTACCACTAAAAAATTATGTAATTATTTCATGGATAAAATTCATGTATGGTATTAACAATGCTTAAGAAGGTTGATCACTAAAAACCTTCATAAAACACCTCTAAGAACTCGAGAAAACAATTTCTTGATCAGAACTTGATGGAGGTTTTTCATGGGTAAAAATGGTACTAAGGGGTGTTATTAGGCACTATTACCTTAAAATTAGTGTCATTATTTATATAATTAATGACTTGATCTCTATAAATTATTGTTAAGAAGATACCTCCTAATTTTCCTAGAAGTTCTTAAAGATCTGATGACTATGTTTGCCCTCATAATGACCTCAAACACCTTTGGATACCATAAAAAACCCTTGAATAAATATATTATAATACTTTTCACCTAATGTGATGGTTATTTTGACATGTATGTGGAGAATATATACGAAAAATAGATTAGAGAAGCTTGTTGTAAGCCTATTTTCAAGGTTTTGACTATGTATAGGTCTATAAACTAGTTGAGAAGGATTTGTATTCTTGGGAAAAAGTTTTATGATTAATTATTGGCCACTATAAGTATTTTCAAGATGACTAGAGGATTTTTCAAGTTAAAAATTAGACATAGGTAGAAGTACATATTATTACCTGTATAAAGGACTAGTTGAAGACCTCTTCAAGGTAGTTTGGGATATGGAAAGTTTAAAACTATCTTCCTAAGTACCTCATACCATTCCTATAAAGCTATATAAGTTGTAAATAGACCCCCTTAATGATCAAGTATAGTCTTGAAATGCTTAATATGCAGGTAGATTGAACATGATCCTTAAAGTATATCATTAAAGATCCTCGAGAGATAGGTATAATGAAGTTGTAGGGTTTCAAGACACCTAAAAACCCTTAATAATATAAGTTTACTAATATTATAAATGATATATAGGAGTTTTTAAAGATGATATAATAGTCTTTAATCAAAGGACTAGGTCTTGGATGAGGTGATAGGCTTTTTATCCTTACATCCTTTTGAATCAACCAAGATCACACAATGAAGTTGTAGTTTTTAATTAATGTGAAAAGGTTTAAAATTTAAGTGTCACTCTCATCAAGATATGATATGATTTTCAATAGACAAGATGGCATTGGAATATGTCAAAAGGTCAATAAAGCCATGTGTCAAGCAAGGAGATTATAAATCCTAAGCCAAGAATGAGTAGTTTCAAGAAAGAGAAGATAAGTCATGGAAGAAAATGAAGATCTCCTATGCCAAATTCATGAGAGACATCATATACTCAAAGTAACACTTGTTTAATAAGATGATAAAACTATTTTCTCACTCTCTATTTGGATGGTAACTTATTTCAAGTGGATGACACTTGTCATGGGCTTCTCCACATCCATCTACTCTCTCCTTCTAATTTTCTTCTATATTTATAGCCTTTAAAATATGGTAATGGATCCTTTTACAAGGAGTATGGTCTATCCCTACTCTTTTATATGCCTATTGATAAAAAAGATGACTCATTTTACCTCCTCTTATGGATATATGTATTGTATACCTTGAATGGTTGACATGATAAATTATAGATTGAGTTCATCTTGGGTTTTGTCTCATTCCTTTTACATTCATGTAGTTTGATTCATTATTTCAGGTTGTAGTTAGTGTCATCAAGGGTTATACATGAATTAGAAGTCGGACCAATCTTCCCTCTTATTCCCATAATGCCTTAGCTCAATAAAAATTAATGATGCAATAGGTTCACCCTAGGATAAGTGTGTTTTATTATAGTCCTATAGGTATTATTTCACATGAAAATCAATGGAAGTCTTCATAAGATTTGGTGTATCACCCCCCTTCTAGTTAATAGTTTATTTCTCCCCTTTTATTTACAAGCTAGTAGATTAGTGATTGGTCCTAAGTAATACATCAAGGCATCTATCCCTTACCTAGAAGTTCAATCTACTAATTAGGTCACCCACAACCTAATATTTTTCCCATGTGTAGCTTAGATTGAGAGGACTTGAAACACCCTCTCAAAGGGTGTAAATCTATGCTATAACAGTTATGGCATGCCCAGTGGGACAAAGATTTTCATCCATTAAAGAGTTGTTGATTCTCTTTAATATAACAGCCTTTGGAGACATGAACAGAAGCACCAATGAAAACTCTAAGTTCATTCATCCAATTTTATCATCTTAAGTATTCTTTCAAGCAAGTACTCTTTATATTTTTGATTTCACATGAAGTTTCATGGCTACATTTGGAGTATATTTCAATTTTACTCAAGTTAATGAGCCATATCAAACCGTTTTTAATCCTTATTATAAGTATAATGAGCCATATCAAGCCTATGTTGATCTATATTAGCCTTATGTTGAGCCATATCAGTCCTAAAATGACCCTACTTACCCTCTACATGTCTTTAGTTATCAATATGACTGACCTTGGTATCAAGAGTACTATCCTTCCTCCCTCCTCAATAACCTTATCAAGCTTGTCAACCTTCATACCAATCTTATCAATCTTTACATCAGTCCTATATACCCTTTGCTCATGATCCCAATCAGCCTTGGCAAATTCATTCTCCTTCTAATCAGCCTGAAGAGAGTTTTTAAAAGATAAGACTTGAATTTGAAGCACACTTAGCTAGAGAGATTAAGTTTTCAAATGAGTATATATTTAATCAATCATAATAGTAATATCAATGGAATCCAAATCTTCTACACCATTCCAATATTAGGAAAAGGTGATGAATTCCAATCCAATAAATGTCCCAATCCATCCACCTACCCCTCAAGTTGAAACACACCATCAAGAGGAAACTCCTAGGTTTAAAATTCCATGTTTGAATCAAGTAGTTGAGTCATGGGAGAATCAAGATGAAGGATGCCTAGATAGGGGAATTGAAACTAAAGTGGTATAAATTTTTCCTATGTAAGCCTCATCCATCCCTCCCCAACAAACTCAAACATTTACATCATCAAATTCAATCTAAAAAAACATTCAAAAGTGGGAAGAAGTGCTTGTTGAGAAGAATAGGACATTTATATCACAACTAAATTTTCTCTCTCAAATAATTCCTAGAAGATTCCACTACCCCTACAATCCCAAATTGTAAGAGTAATCCATCAATTCCAAATCTAAATCATGACTATATTCATTACCCTCCCACCATCTCCCTTTTTTAAGAAGAACCTATCTTATGGGAGGCAAATAAAGAAGATCAATTTGTAGTTTCAAGTGAAGAGACTAATGCTTCAAGTGAACATAATGAGGATACTTCAAGTGAATATGATGAATATATCATCATGGGTACTCTTCTTAGTGAATAGAAAATAAAATAATTCTTTATGTATGAAGAGAAAGGTGATCTTGATGAAAAAGTGCAAGTTGATCAAGTGGCAGCTTCCCTTCAAAGTGATAATGTTGGAGAATGTGCAATAGATGATCTTGATGAGGTGACAATAGACCTTAGAAGGAGATAAAAATCTAAAAGGTGAAGAAAATTCAAATGGTATATTTTTAGTAGTTTCCTATTAATTAGTCATCACCAAGAGATCATGGATAACCAAGAGCAATAGTTCTTGGAGCCTCTTGATGAATTGAAATAGCCAGTTGTAGTAGAGGTGCATTTGTAAATATTTAAAGATGTCTCAAGTGTCCAAGAAGAGATAAAATATTGTTTTCATCTCCCTTGTTTGACTAAAAATTATGGCCATTTTTCTTTTTGCAAAGAGAAATTGGTTGAATTGGCAATAAAATAACCACAAATAAGCATTTGCCTAGAGAGTCTTACTAAAAAGGTTGCATATAATCTTGAAGTACAAGACATCCCAAGTGATAAAAGTAAGGAATTTAATGAACTATAAATATATTCTAATAAGCATAAAATAAATATTTGGAGAGTATAATTGTAGCTACACCATGATCACATGGAGAAATTTGAATTTCTTGACAATCCTATGGCTCCTAAAGAGAAAGGTAAAGATGTGGTTTAGATTGTATCCCCTCAAGACACTAGTTAAGAAGATGTTGAAAACATGTGGCAATAGTAATTTGACATTTTTAATGAATTTAAGGTTATAAATTGATCTACATCTCCTATATGTCAGATTGAAGATGTTGTTGAAGTTTATCTCTTCCCTAAAGAGTAATGTGAGAGTCACTAAGAGGCCATTCAATACCAAGCACATCATTTTATGGAGCCACTAGAAGCTAAAGTTAATGTTGACCCTATAAGTCAAGATGTGATCATTTTTGAGGTTATTTTAAATAACAAGGGTCAATATGAGGTGAGTCTTGAGCCACAAGATGAGTATGTTTTCATAGGATGCATGTTTATTTTTATTGACTCACTTGAGAGTATGCCAAAGGAGTTTGAAAGTAAGAGGTTTAACCCAACAAACATTATGTTTGAAAGGAATCTTTCTCTACATCATTTTCTATCTCATGGTGGAAGTGTTTTCATAAAATTTCCTTTTGATCTAGGAGGAAGATGCCTTAAGGTTAGTTGTACTTAGTAGTGTTCTTGTGTTCTGCTTTCCCTAAGTTCTTTATAGCACAAGTGTATGAGTGTCTTGTTTTGGTGTGTTTTTCTTATCTTGTTGAGTGTTTTGGAAGTATATCATTTGTCTCTATTTATTTTAAGGCATTTACAATCAAGTTCAAGGTCCAATCAGGTATGAATTTGAGTGATAGGTGACTCCATACCCCAGTGGATACATGAGGCAACTAGTCTAAATTTCATAGCAAGCATGGAATCCCATGAGGTTGTTAAATATATTATCCAAAATTAGATACCATGGGTTAGTATAATTCAAAACTTGGTTTGTGTCATTTCAACCTTGATGATAGCCTCTATTAGCCCCTAGTTTTGATGCCATATCCTATTATATGATAGGGTCTTGAAATAATGTTCTAGGTTGTTTCAGAGTTCTATACATTATCTTATCATAATGTGAAGTCATGGTCCCCAAGTGATTAACTAGTGGTCATAACATGATCCTTATTAAATTTTTTTCAAAGATTAAAGTAAAATTGGAAATGTTAAGTTAATGATAAGATAGTTAAATTTTCATATGTTTCAATGTTAAAGTGACTTCACCAAGAGCATCAAGAATAAGGACATGAACCATGTAAAGAGAGGTCACTTAAGGCCATGTAGCACTCATAAAGGGTGATTTCATGCTTCATAGGGTCTGTACAAGATTCAAAAGGTGGAAAAAAATTCTTTTCATATGCATATCAAGTTTTTAATTCTCTCTTTCCTTGATTCAATTATAATCATGTTTCAACATGATATATTGGCAAGAAAAGGGAGACTGAAGGCATTTTGTATATTAAATTTGAATTATATCTGATTTTAAGGACTCTATGAATGTATCTTACAAGAATTTAATAGGGAAATAAACCAAATAATCAAATTCCATTGCATCAAAAAGGGTTCTATATGACTTTTACAAGATTCTATGTATGAATTGGGCATCTCTAGCCAAGAGGATCATGACACTAGGTGGTGAAGATCATTCATAACATCATATAATCCCCTAAATTTCATATCCATGCTTAATAATGTGTAAAAATTCAAAACAAGGCAAGTCTCACTCAAGAAACTACATTGGGTCATTGGCAAACCAAGAAGGGTCAGATTCATAACAATGGTACATGAACAAGAAGGTGAGTTGGGTCAAATTATATTTGGGGGAGATAGGGGCCCCTATTCCCTTGAAATTTCATGCATTTTTTCCATGATTTATAAACCGTCATTAACTATAAAAGGTTTCAAAACCCCCTTTTAAAACCCCAATAGCTATATTTTCCATCTTTGAGAGTAGTTATAATATTGGTGGATGCATTTTGGTGACTTGAATAGATTATCTATGCCTCTAATAACCTTTATAATACCTATATTATAGGTAGGTAACCATGCTCCAAATATTTAATGCTAAATAAGGTCATTATTGATGGTATTGTGAGTTATAAGTAGGGTTGTTGAAGGAAAAAGGTGTTATGACACATTAAAATGATTGTTTTCACTTAGGAAGCATTGTCTTAGATCTCCTCTATCTTCCTTAGGTCCTTATAAGGAATTATATGAGCCTAAATAGATTAATCATGAAGGATATTTGAAGTTACAAGTTTGAAGGAGTTGAGACGGTGAATGTTCTTTATGGTATTAGTGAAGGGTTTTGGGTTTAAAATAAAAACTAAAGCATATGATACAAATGTTTACAAAACTTTCACACCTCCTACATACTCATTCAATCCCACACTCACCACCAAAGTGTTTTTATTTCACTAAACCAAGGGTACAAACATCAAGAGAAAATATATAGGCCTACATGGTAGGATTTAGAGACAAAATACAAATTTTGTGAAAAATGTGAGAGATGGAAAGTTGATAAAGTTAATAAATGATTTTTTGGAAATGACAATACTATTTAGACTCCTTTTATGAAGATAAATCACCTAGTCTAATCAATGAAGGTGTGAAGGAGCTTTAAGCCTATTGAGACCTCTTCAAGACAATAGTAAATTTGATACCAAATATTCAAGAAACCAAAGAATAATATTGGTTTATTATTGGTATAAAAAAAAATTAGATCCTAAATGAATAACATCCAACAATAGGCAGATACTCTTAGGTTATAGATGGAATTCATTGAAGACACTAAAGGAAAGGTTATTGAAAACATTTTCAATCATGGGGAAGCAAATGTAGAATTGAAACAAAAGGAGAGGTTTTGATACATTCCCTAGAGTATCATGTTTTTTATCACCTTCAATCAAAGCTTCCCAAGCTTCTACAAGGTCATACATAACTAGAGTGTAGGAAAAAGGATTCCTATGCACATACATGTCTATCCCATGTCTTGATATGTTTGAGTTTATTCAAAGACATTATAAAAGGATATAAGACTTGGTAAGAGTTATAAATACCTTTAATTAACCTATTAAGGATCCTCATAATGTTAAAATATCTCTAAATGAAGAAATCCCAATCCTAGAGTAAGGTGGTGATGGTTTTATGTTCTAATGTGCATTTATATGTCTTCCTCTATAAATGTGCACTTTATGCATTAGAAATGAATTATAGAGGTAATTTTAATTTTTATAAGCCTAAATATATATGTTGAAATATTTATTAAAGGTATGAAATATGTGAAATCAATCAAAAAGGGACATTTCCATGTGTTGGAAAGGTAGCAGGCCTTAAGGAAGCTACAAGCCTGCTTATATAATGTAAAGAAAGTATGTAGTTTTATGTATTTAAATTTGATTTTAAATTCTTATGATCATTGAGGAATCATTTTAAGAGGTTAATACAATGATTTTAAACTTTGGAAAGAAATGAATTCCATCAAAATAAGTTTGTATCGTCATAAGTGCAAGACTACTTTAAAACCCTAAACATGGGTCAGACCAAGTGTCAAGAATCTTAAAAGTTAAAAATAATTGTAAACCACTTTTAAACATTATATTAAGTGTTTAAAAACTCATGAAATCATCTATAAGCAAAAATCAAAATTTATATGCCTCATTTGCTCAAAACACTCTCTCAAGTCACACACAAGCCTAGTTTATTCAAGAAAGTTATATTCCCTACCTATGAAATTATAGGAGGTTTTTCATGGGGCTAAATAGATATTTTATGTTAAATATACTACCCCATTTAAAAATCATGGATCAAGTTTTTTTATGGTATGAATAATGTTTAATAAGACTAACCACTCAAAACCTTCCTCAAATACCTCTAAGAGCTCAAAAAAACATAATTTCTTGCTCAAGACTTGAAGGAGGTTTTTTATGGGTATAAACTATATTAGGGTGTGTTATTAGTCCTTATGACCTTCCACTTAGTGGTATTAGTTATATAATTGAGGACCTAATCTCTATGAATGATAGTTAATAAGATAGACAGCTCTTAAGTTGCCTAGAAGGTCTAAAAGACCTTATGACTATGTCTACCCTCCAAATGACCTAAGAACCTTGGATACAATATAAACACATTGAATAAATATATGATACTCCTAACCACATGATGGGATGGTTAGTTTGGCATGTGTGTGGAGAAGATGTATGTAAAATGACATAGAGTATCTTATTGCAGGCCTATTTACAAGGTTTTGATTGTGTACAAGTCTATAAACTAGTTTAGAAGGATTTGTAAGCCTAGGTATAATTTAGATGATTTATTCCTTGCCACTCAAAGGATCTTAAGATTACTAGAGGATTTTCCAAGTGAAAAATTAGACATAAGGAGAAGTGTGTCTCATTACCTATATAAAGGACTAGTTACAGACCTCTTCAAGGTAGTTTGGGTATGGAAACATTCAAATAATCCTCATAAGTACCTCATACAATTCCTATACAAATATTTAAGTTGTGAATAGATTCCCCTAATGATCTATTGTAATTTTGAAATTCTTAATACATAAGTAGATTGAACATGATCCTTCAAGTATGTCATTGAAGATCCTTGAGAGATAGGTATAGTGAAGTTGTAGGGTCTCAAGACACCTAAAATACCTTATGAAAAAAAGTTGACTCATCTTTTATAGGATATAAAGAGGTTTTCAAGCTAATATAATATTCTCAAATAAAAACTAGGTCTTGGATGAGGAGATAGGTTTGTTATCCTTACATCATTTTGAATCAACCAAGCTCACACAATGAAGTTATAGTTTCTAATTAGTGTGAAATTTTATAAACTTAAAGTCTCACTCTAAATAAGATTAGATATTATTTTCAACAACCAAGATGGCATAGGAATATGCCAAAAGTTCAAGAAAGCCATGTGTCAAGATAAGAGCTTGTAACTCCTTAACCAAGAATGGGCAGTTTCAAGAAAGAGAAGATGAGTCATGGATGAATATTTTGATATCATAGGCCAAATTCATGAGATACATCATCTAATCAAAGTAAAACTTGTTAAAGAAGATGAAAAAACTGTTATCTCACCCTCTATTTGAATGGTAACTAATTTTAGGTGGATGACACTTGTCATGGGCTTCTCCAATTTGAATCTTCTATCTTCTTCTCATTCTCTTCTACATGTATAGCCTTGAAAGGATAGTAATGGATCCATCTACCAGAAGTATGGCATAGCCTTACTCTTTTGTATGCCTATTGATCAATAATTTGGATAGTTTTACCTCCTCTTATGGTTGTATGTAGTGTATACCTTGAATTGTTGATATGATCAAGTATAGATTGAGTTTGTCTTGGTTGTTGTCTCATTCCTTTTACCTTCATGTAGTTTGATTCATTATTTTAGGTTTTAGTTAGTGTCATCAAGGGTTATATATGAATTAGAAGAGTAACCAATCTTCCTTCCTAATCTCACAATACCTAACCTCTCTACAAATCAATGATGTAATAGATTGATATTAGGAGAAGTGTATGTCATTACAGTCCTATAGGTGTTAGTGTACATGAAAATTAGTTGTAATGATCATAACTTTTGGTATATCACCTCCCTTTTAGCTCATATTTTATTTATCCCCTTTTTCTTGCAAGCTAGTAGATTACGAATTGGTCCTAAGTGATGTGTGAAGTGAGCTAGCCCTTACCTAGAAGTTCAATCCACTCATTAGGTCACCCACAACCTAGAATTACTCCCATGTGTAGCTTATATTGAGAGGAAATTTCTCAAAGGGTGTAAATCTATGCTATAATAGTAGCAATAGAGGTTGGCCCTATATAAGGTTTAATGGGAGATGAAGGGGCTATAGTGGTATAAGGTGGTGAGGAAGGGGGAGAAGTGGTGAGAACTAGAGGAATGATGGGTGGTGAAGATGGAAATATAGTGGATTGAATCATTACCAATGGTGTTCTTAAAGTCATAATAGCTGGTGACCTAAGAGGAGAAATAAGAGAAACATGTGACAAGAAATTAGGTAGACTTGTTTGTTGTATTGTGGAAAATGGAAATAGAATAAACATGGAGAAGAGTCTAACTAATGTATTTATACTTATAAATCTCTCTTCTTTAGTTATGTATTTAAAATAAGTAGTATCAATTGTATATGTAGGGGAGCTTAGAGCATTCCCAACTCTTTCTTCGATATCAGCTTCCCTAGATTAGCATTATTATTCTTGCATTTATTCTTATTCATGTGGGGGATGTCTATGAATAGTTAAGGAACCCAATTGTTCCTTATTAATTCTCTTATCATCCTCATCACTGATAGTGGGATCATATTAGATCCTCTACACTATAATTGTTGACATATTTACCCTAAGCATTCTTATAGAAACCTTAGTGTCATCCTATGTATTCATGAAGACACTATCATGATTATAAGATTTGTGTCTATAATTTATTTTCACCTTCATTTCATATTTGATTATATTTCCTCTAACAATTTTCTTTTGATCCTAATAGCTGAAGTGTTTTCAGTTCAATAAATAATGTGTCCTTAATATTCCAAGAGATTAGAAGTGATCCCACCTCGTATATTTCATTCTAATAATGTTGAGAGGGGTTGGATATACAAATGCTTATTTATCCCTTATTAGTTAAAAATGTACACTATTGACCAATCAAACAACAATTTATTACTTAGCCAATTTATCAAGCACAATCTAGGGTAGGTATAAAGGTTGTGCACTAGTAACTTCAATTGTGATTATAGTACACTTAGGATATAACCAATAGTTTCCCATATCTATAATGGTATTTTTTATAGGATCATATAACCTGGGCATGTTCTTCTCATATATTACCTAATATACCATAGGGTAAAATGTCTCAGTCAACCTTTTCATATGTTTTTTAAACTTGTGCATATGGATGATATTGAATTCATCACAAATTTGATTCTTTGGTAATTCCATAGATGGTTTTCAAGGTTATTCATATGAGGAATGCATAATTTTACTTACATCATCTACTAAATAAGGCATCATATATAATTTACCATGCGGTAAGCTCCCTAGGTTTGTGATTCATAGAATTAAGTTAGAACTGATAATATCCCCCAAGGCTATGATTGTTTTAGAGGTTGGAATAATTTATAATAAAGAGACCCACCCCTAGTTTCAAAGTAATAATGAATATAGTTGAGGTAGGGCCCTTAATTGTAAATATGCTTTGTTTTCCAACCCATTCTTGCAACTTGTTGTTTATATTATTGGCAAGGAGACATGAATTCATCATATCCTACTTATAAGTCATTTTAGGCATAGGGATTTTGTAATACCTTTTAAAATAATTCCCACTTATATACATTTTTGGGGTCTTGTTGAATCTAAAATGTAATATTTTCCTACAAACTTTACCATTCACAAATAAATTAAAAAAACAATTCAATGCAAGTCGTTACCTCTAGTTTGGTAGATACGTTATGGAGACTGACTAATTTTATTACCAATAAGACAAATTTGTACCTCCTTTTCAAAATTGAAAGTTGATCTTTATCCTTGTATGGATTGACCACATCCACCTCATCATAAATACCAAATTAATGTTTAAAGTCATGATTGAGAGCTTCTAAATCAAATGATGTATCTATATGTATTTAGTCAGTCCTATAATTAAATAATATGAAACTAGAATGCAAGATGGGGAATCCATTTCAACTCTAGTCTAAAAATGTATGTGTTTGGAAAAGTGTTTAATCTATTGGTTGAAATGGATTTCTATATTCATAGTTTGAACTCGAGCTTAAAATTTGTAATGTGCACTCGATAGATATAAGGCAATGTAATTAGACTAAATGTAGCAATTCAAAATATATTGCTTTCAAGGTGATGGTTATGTGAATTGAATGTATTAATTAAAAAATTCATGTGAATTAATTTTAGTAATGAATTTTTCTCCATTCAATTTTTATTCTTTTCATTTGAATTTAATAACACTGACTTTCAAAGCTTTTATTGCCATGTGGCTTCTTTTGCTTGCTCTTGGATGCTTAGTCATCACAATATGATAGATGTATCTTTTACACTCTTTCAAGATTAGCATTAGTGTATTCTTTATTCACTTATGTGTATGTGAAGGACACATGTCTAAGTATCACCACTCTATTATATCTAAGTTATAGCTTGTTGGGATTTGTCTGTTTGGTAGTAGGTTAGCGAGATGATGATACATGAATGGTCTCATTATTTCACTTTTGTATGAATTTATATATATATGGATATGTTGACATCACCTCCAAATTAGTGGGATGATGACACATGGATAATTTTCACTACTCATCTTATTCAATACTTTTTTTACAAAGGGATATGTTGACATTACCTCCACATTAGAAAGATGATGACATTTGGCAAGATCCTAAAAATTTGATTGCCTGAGACTTTTTATAAAAAGGGATATGTTGACATCACCTCCAAGATATCAAGATGATGGCACTTGGAAATATATCAGTGATCTACTTTCCTAGGAATTTTCATAAAAAATGATATGATGGTATTACCTTAAATCTAGTAGGATGATGACACTTGGCAAGATCTCGATGATCTGCTTGATTAGGACTTTCCATACAAAGGTATATTTTTATGTCACTTCTTTCCTAGTAGGATTATGTAACATGGATGTCTCTCAATGATATAGTTGTATATGATGGTCCATACAAGTCACTCTACTGATGTCACCACTGGGTGACTTGCATTCTTTACTTAGGCTTGAAGTTATTTAATTGGTGTTGTGTGGCAAGAGAAAATAAACTCTAAAAGGGCCCTAAGAATAACTAAGTATGAAATATCCTATTCAAGACACATATAGACAAAGAACCCACTAAAATCATAACACATCAACGTAGTTAGTCATTGAGTCTTAAATCAAGTTTACATATAAGCATGAATTAAAGGAAAATTCAAGGCAAAAATTAGATCATATAGTATGTCTTATACACAAAATCAACTCGTCCATAAATTTCAAATAATATATAAATTTCAAAGTAAATCCTATCAATCAACTCAAGAAAGCAACAAAGATCAAGAGAATCAAACAAATTCATTTAGTGTCAGAAAAATTCCTTAATTTTTCACTTTTCAAACTCCATGTCATAGACGTTTGCTTCAAAATACCTTGAGTAATGATACTTGATTAATAGTGGGTCCCTATTTAATTTTAAAAAATGGGGTGTGTGTTAGGGAACAATAGGTAGGTGATGATATTATGGATAACTATGTTAGGATCAATTCTAGGCATGTCTTCATATTACCAAGATAAGGCATCATTATATATATATTTTTTTTTAAACTAAAATTATCATGTTCTTTCGTAGTGAGCTCTTTAGAGATGGTAATAGGTTGAGGTAATGTAGGTGTATTGTATTCAATTTTTGTAGTTTCTTTGATAAGCATAGAATTTTCATCTTGGAAATGATATGGAGGAGGGAGGGAAAAAATAGTATGTGTTTCGAGGTCCACACTATCAACAAAATTGTTTAAAATAATAACATTTTACTTAAAGTTACCAAGCTTATGATGTTGGTGTGGAAGTTGAGGTTCCCTATCATGGAATAATTTTAGTATAGATGTATCATTATAAAGCATGGGTAAAGATCCATAATATTTGGCATCTAATTCAAAATAAATTATTTGATTACATTTTATATCATGTTCATAATGTATTTTACTCTTATTAGTTGTTTTAGCATCTAAGATAATTTGAATAAAGTTCCAAATAAAGATTCTATGTTAGTCAGATAAGGTTGAGATAAAGTAATACGGTCTATAGTAATTATACTAGTTTGTTTAATAGATGGGGATTTAGATGATGATTGAGGAAGAGTTGTCTCAATCACGTTTGTTTGTAAATGTTTATATGGTGATGGTTTATATTGATTAGTACAATCGTAAGAAAGGAAAATAATATTTATTTTTGGTAAATTGAGTTGTGTTGAATTAAGTTACAAAGAAGGTTCCAAATATGCTATAGCTGGGATTTATTCAATTAATCATGGATTATTCAATAATTATGGATTAAAAAAGGGTACATAACCTTCAAGTTTTGATTTAGAATCAGATGAGATATGAATGACATGGACATCAATGTTAAAGGCATGCATTTTTGCTAATGTCTTTTGATAATGTTGTGCATCTAAATCTCATGATTGTGCTTAGGCCATGATATAATTGTCATCATAGGTGTGATAAATAGTGAATTAATTAGTTTACATAGGAGAATCATACATGGATACACCTATATTTCTAAATTTGGGAGGAGACGTAATTAAAGGATCTTGAAAAAATTTGTCTAGTCCATATTCATTACAAGTGAAATCATCCTCTCTATAAGAGGTTGCATATGCATTGCATGGAATGGAATATTAGTAGTATCATCAATTAAAATAGTGGTACAATCACATAAGAATAAAGAAGGAGTGAGCCATTCTATTATATAAGGAGTTAATAAACTAGTATTACAAGTATTTTATAAATTATTTGGTTCATCATCATCTGAATTAGAAAAAGTAACATGTAAGTTAGAATTATTTTTAACAAATTGAGAGAGAGGTGGACTATTAATGTGTGAAATAGTTAGATTGTGATATTGAGATTTAAGATTTTGTAGTTAAATAATCCATGGATTATGATTAGCTTCATGTCTAGAGCATTTTCCATTATGTACGAATTTGATAAATTGACTACTAAAAAAGTAATGGAAAGCATATGATGTGTCCATGGGTGACCAAGGATCATGTTTTAGCTTAAGGTGAATTATCTTTAGTCCATTAGTAAATAGGATCCAAACATAACCAAGTGGTTTTTGGTCAGTTTTATCAAATCCTTTCCATATGAGGTGTTTTTTTTTTCATATTTTCTTTGGTATATACAATTTATTGAATTAACCAAAGATAGGTGACATTAATCCTTAATCCTTCATCAACTAGAAATTATTAAATAAGGATATCATTGATATTGGTTTTTATAAAGATAGGAGGATCATATATTTGGAAGAGAATATCATCATTAATCATATCTTATTTGATAAATTCTATATAAGGTTTTGTATAGATGAGGAAACTATTTTGATTGTATGAACTTTAGTAAGTGGAGGATCGGTAAAAGGGATTTTTAAATCATGAGATTGTGAATCTATGATTTTTTTAATTATTGCATATGTAATTTATGATGATAGGGAGAAGTTTGAAATAATTTCATAAGAAGGAATTCATCAAGGCATTGAGTTAAGTTCTTCCAAAAAATTCTAATGTGTTTTATAGGATGAAGAACTAGCAATAGGTTTGTCAGAAATGACATTTTTCATGGGTATAGTTAAACTAGGTTGAGGTTCTATTTATGGAAGTGGTTCATCATTTAGTTTGAAAGATGTGGGTATAGTAGTTGTAGTATATTGTATATTTAAGTAATTTTTCATCAGTAGAGTATTTTTTAGGTTTAGTGACAAGATATTTATGAGTAGTTTTACGACTATAGTTAGCTTTATTTGTATTCACATAATGAGAATTGGAATAATATTGATCACAATCAGCAACAATTTCACAAATATTATCATTCAAATGTTGTATATTAGAAGTAGCAGATGATTTTTGAGGTTTTGAACATATGTGTTTAGTAACCTATTTCTTTTGAGAAGATTTAATTTAATCATGATGATGTAATTTAAACATATCATCATGGTAAAATGTGTCACCTAACATGAAGGAAACTATAAATTTGATAATCATGTGACATGTTTCATGAGAATGACCAATATCAGCATGGAACCAACATAATTTATTAGGATCATACCATGATGGGGGTAAGAAGTAATTTTATTATATGTTTTGACTACTCTTGTTTTTGTTTTAAGATTATTAAATTTAATTGTATTAGTTAAATTTTGGAAAGAGTATTTGATTGAGCTATGGGTTGGCTCAAATTATTTCATAAGGAATTCTTGTTTTTTAACTTGATCAAATGCTTTATTTAGTGTTTGTAGAGAAAAGGTTCAAACCTTGTATTGAATAGAAAGTGTTTAAGCAATGATAACCAATTTTAAAATGTTATAATCATTCATGTTGTGATCTACTTTGTGAGATATTGATTTCCATATTTTTATGAAATAATAGGCAGATTCTGAGGGTAACTACCTATCATTGACAATTTGAGTAAGATAATTTTTTAGGTGATCATTTTGTTGAAATTACTTAACTAAAAAATTGACCAAATCCTCTAATTATGATATATAATGTTGAGAGAATTGATTATACCATTATAAAACATCTCTTGTAAATGTTTTGATTAACAATTTGGTAGTATCAAAGGTACTAGTTGGGACTCATTACTTATATAGATTACCAAATGATTTAAGGACAGAGGTAGGGTATTGAAATCCATCATATTTAATGGTTGGAGATATATTTCCAATATCAATGGATATTATGAAAGGATACAAAGATTTTTTTTTAAGATTTTGAAGCATCTTGTTATGCTTAATAGGTTGAGGAATGATATTTCCATTAGCATCTATAAGAGGAGGAGGAATAAAATTTTATTTATTTTGAGGCATGATAAAAGGAGGTTGATTAGTCATTTTTAATATGTGAGGTTACATTTGTATCATTTGGTAATTGTTGGTATTTTTCATAACATTCATTTGTTGAATCATTTGAGTAAGAATTTGAGTGGTATCGATTAGTGTATTTTAGTTTCTAGTAATGGGGAGAGTTTGATGAGTTTTATTATTAGTGTTAGAAGGAAGAACATTCCCAAGGTTAGGGATAGGAATGTTTCCTATAAGAGTATTTTCTATGTTATCATCTATTGTTACAATGGTATAATAAGGAAGTTTAGATAGATTATTATCATGAGAAGTGTGAAGTGAGTTAGATCCATCTAAATCATCAATTTGATTATTTTGAGCCATGTTGTAGTCAATAGAGTTAGATTAAGGGTGAGAATAAGTGCACCCTGAGAGATTATCCTATTGGGTGGCTAGGGTGGGTAAGAAAGAACAACCCATGTATCTTCTAAATGGGTTAAGATTATCAAGGAAAATTCTTATAGGTGATTTCATGATGCTAAGTAATATAGAAAGGATAAAGATAATGTGCATATTATTTTTCAAAAAATATTTTTAGAAATAAATCTATGTTAGACATAAATTATACTAAATCGACCAAATAAGTTTGATTTTGGTTAGAAAGTAAACTATATCAACTATGAGATACAAATTCAAACATGTCAATTTATTTGATTTCTAAATAGGGAAAACATAACAGTATGATAATGAACTAAGGCAGCCAAGAGATACAAAGTCAAAAAAGTTGATTTAGTTTATTTATAAAAAAGAAAAATAGAATAATCTAATAATGAACTAAGTCATCTAGGAGATATGAATTGAAAAAATTCAATTTGGTTGATTTATGAATAGATAAAATAGAGAAGTCTAATAATGAACTATATCATCCATGAGATATGAAATCAAGCTGGTCAATCTAGTAAGGCAAGAAAGATAACAGAAACATATAGAAATAGATAGGTCTAACTAGTCACTCGAGTTAGATAAGAAATAAAATATAATAGTCTATATACTGATTGGGTCAAGTTAATCGAACTAGTTATAAAAATCAGGAAATAGAAATTTAGAGTTGAAGCACACAACACATAACTTATATCAACACTAGATAATATAGTTTGTAATATAGTATAGAATGGCAAATAATAAACAACAAGAATTTAATTTAAATCTTAACTATTTATCATAAAAGAAGATTAGGAAATTTTTACTAAAAATTTTGATTAATATTGTAGACTTCCAAATTTATTTGCTTGTCCATTGGACAATGTCAACCCAATGTTTAAGAGCACTAAATATGGATGAATTTATATTTCCATATCCTATTAAACCTAGTTTCAAAGGTGAGATGGAAGTAAATTCTCAGTGCTAACCACTAACTAATGCACTACACAATCAAATAGATGGTTGGATTCTTAATGTTCAATACAAAAGGAAATCTTGGGCATTTTCAACATACCATGAGGTATGTGGAAACTAAAGATTGTGTTTAGCTCTACAATATGGCTATGAGTATTGAGGAAATCCCCTCATGCCATGATATCTATAAATAATAGATAAAAACCATAAATATAATATCAAATAACCTTTCATAATAGTATTTAATTAGCTATAAAATTATCAGTATACATTTTCTAGGGAAATCCAAGTAAGATGAAAATAAAAGTAAAAAATAATTTTATTGAAAACTAAATTATAATTTTTGAAAGCAAATAAATAAGCAACTAGCTGAAAGGTAAAAGTGATTGTAATTAATATGAAATAAAGGTTAATTTATCTTACCTATTCTATAAAATTAAATCATACAAACAAGATCAAGCAAGTTGATCTAATTGAAAAAATTATACAAAATAAATTCAAGTTGATCAACCCAGTATATTGTAAAATAGGCTAGAACAAATAAAGTTGACCTAGTTGAATTAGTTTGATGGTATAAAATAGAAATATAACTAGATTGAGCTAGTTGATCTAGTGGTCTATGTGGGTACAATTTTACAGAACTAAAAAATTGAGAAAAATAGTCCAAAATTTAAATTTTACCTAGAAAGTGGGAAATGAAATTTTTTATAACTTTTGACATAATGAAAATACTATGATTTTTTTAATGAACTTGGAAGATCAAACAAGATCAACTAGGTCAATTTAGTAATTTTTCCAAATAATATTTAATTTTTGTTTGATTGGGTCATCTAGGCAAGTTTTTTATCAGGTTGATTTAGTTAGGCACAAAAGGTAGAATAAATGACTAGATCAATTAGTTCCATCCAATTTTTAAAACTAAAAACCCTATGCATAAAGAATAAAACTAGATCAATAAGGTCGATATATTTTGAAACCTACAAATATAATATAGAACTAGGTTGATAGGCTCAACCTAGTTGAAAACTTGTGCACAAAATATAAAAATAGGTTGGTAGGCTGACTTTAGTTGAAAACCTACACATAGAATATAAAACTAGATTGATAGGTTCAATGTAGTTGACTGTAAATGAAAATTAAAATTAGAAGTGTTAGATTAATGTTGGGTTCACCAAAATGTATGCAATGAATTAATATGGATTTACAATTTATCATACTTCATGGATTCAAATATTGAAAGTGATAATCTTACCCCAAAAAATCATTGGATAGTTATTTATATTAGGACATGATCAATTAGGATCCACTAAACCTAAGGGATCTCTTGCCACACAACAAAAAAGTAGAGGGTTCCAAAGCCTATATAAAAATGACATTATGAAATAACCCTAGCTAGGCTTATAATACATAAAATAAAACTAATATAGTGCTCAATAAAAATTGTGGCACAAAGGGTGATAATTAATAAAAAATTAAAATATGGTAAACTAAGAAATGAGTATAATATCCATCCTACTATTTTGTGAAATATCTAATCTACAAAATGAAGGATTAAGAGTTAGGAATACTTTCCTTGAATTAAACCTATCATGCCTCATTCTCTCCCTTGGCCAATGGTGTTTTGTAAGAGGTTGTTGTGGCTTTTTAAGAATCACACTATAGAAATTATCTTTAATATAAAAGACTCCTACTTTACATATAAGACTTTCCCACAAGACAAGCCTCTTTCCCTCCAAGTTAAAATCCTAAGTAATGACTCTTTCAATGTAAAATTAACATAATTATGAGCTTAAAAAATGAATGTTTTTCTCTTTAAAAATGAAGTGAATGGGGTATTTATATCGAAATATTAACCCTAAACCCTCCCAATAATTTATCTGACAAGGTTATCTAGGTCGATCTTGTTTGGCAGGAAAGATAGTAGAAAAGATAGTCATTAGGCCTCAAACTAAGTCAGTTGGGCTTACAGAGCTCCTTAATGTGTGATTAATTCCTAACAAGATCAATCAGAATGGCATAGTATGAAAATGAATAAAATGGGGTGTATTCTTAGTTAGGGGCTATTTTGAAGGTGAATTGCTTAGACAAGTGTATAAGAAGGTTTTAAATTCTTAGTGAGTTAGATAAAAGTAACTTATATTTATTCAAGGTAATGGTATAGAGACCAATAATATTATGAAGCACCAAAGGTGCTCCCACCCCTTTCTCGATGCACCTTTAAGGTGTGTACTTAGAGATATTGAAACATGACATGTTCATTCAAGAGAGAAAGCATCAGTAAATGATAAAGTTGTAAAAATATCATGTGTATATAGATATTATCAAACTCATATTCATGAAGGAGATGAATAGAAAAAAAATCAAGACTAGAGATGGTTTATATGAGTGGATGGTGATTCCATTCATATTGTCCAATGTACCCATCCCATTTATTAGGGTGATGGACATAGTTCTATGAGATCACATTATTAAGTTTTTAGTTGTTTATTTTGATGATATTTTGGTATTCATTAAGAGTAAATAAGATCACTTAAGGCATTTGAGAATGGTATTATAATTATTAATAAAGGAGAAACTCTATGCAAATTTGAAGAAGAGCAAGTTTAAAATGATAGTTTAGTATTTTTGAGGTTTGTAGTTTCAAAATATGGTGTAAGAATAGATGAAGAAAAAGTAATGAATTTTTTTGAGTGGCCTATTCCAAAGAGTGGCACAGAGGTAAGATGTTTCCATGGTTTATAAATTTTTTACATAAAACCCATTAATAATTTTAGAAGTATTGTTTCACCAATAACAGATTGCATAAGAGGAAAATAATTTATACGGATAAGGGAAGTAACATAAAGCTTTGAATTATTAAAAAATAAGATTATATAAAAATCTATTTTAACATTACCATATTTTAACAAAGTTTTTGAAGTTTATTTTTATGTTTCACATGTGGGAATTGTTGTTCTCTTGATTCAATAAGGAAGGCCAATAATATGTTTGAGTGAAAAGTAGAATGAGGTAATAAGTAAGTACTTTATATATGATGCTGAATTTTATACAATTGTACAAGCATTAAGACATTGGAGGCATTACCTTGTTCCTAAGGAGTTTATCCTATTTACAAACCATGATACCTTAATGTATGTGAACACTCAAAAGAATTTAAATATTAGGCATGCAAATTGGGTGTCTTTATTACAAGGATATAATTTTATTTTGAAACAAAAATCAAGAAAATAGAGTTAGGTAGTTGATTCATTGAGTAGGAGAGTGACATTATTAGCTACTATGGTGACTAAATTAGTTTGATTTGAATTTGTTAAGGAATTATATGATGTTGATCCAAATATTGGCAAGATAGTTGAGCAATTAAGGAATCCATTAATAATTGAGACAAGTACTATTTATGATGAGTACCTTATACATGATGATTATCTATTCAAGGGAAAATAATTATGTGTTTTAGTTGGATCTCTAAGAGACAATATTATAAGAGAGTTGCATAGTGGTGGTTTGGGTGGACACTTTGGTAAACAATAAGACAATAGATTTGGTGGAGGAGAAATATTATTTGCCAAAGATGAAGAGATATATGGTAATATATGTTTAATGACATAGGATATGTCAAATGGATAAGGTTTATGTATAAAATATAGGATTGTGTATGCCATTACTAATTCCTACATGAATATGGATAGATTTGAATATGGATTTTATGTTTTGGTTACCAAAGACACATATAGGTAATGATTCAATTTTTTTGTAGACAGGTTTTCTAAGATGGTTAATTTATGTAAGAAAACCAATGATTTCACTAGAGTATCATACATAATTTTTAAGTATGTTGTGAGATTGCATGGTGTTCCAAAAAACATTACATTAGATGGGACACAAAAAATTTAAGTCATTTTTGGAGGAATCTATAGAAGAATATGAGAACTAAACTAAAATTTAGTAGTTCATACCACCCACAAATAGATGGATAGATAGAATTAGTGAACATGATATTGGAAAATTTGTTGAGATGTAAAGTTGGAGAGAATCACAAGCAATGTGACTTGTCTTTACCAGAAGGTAAGTTTGTGTATAATAGTTTAGTGAATAGATCAATAGAAAAATCACCATTTTAGATTGTTTATGGTATAAATCCTTTGGGTATTTTAGATTTGGTACAATTACCAATTGTATAATGAGTTAGTTATTATACAGAAGTATTTGTAGAACACATACAATAGTTACAAGAAGAAATAAGAAAAAAGTTACAATAAAATAATAGAAAGTATAAAGCAACAACAAATGTAACAAGAAGGTCAAAGTTATTTTAGGAAGAAGATTTTGTGAAGGTGTAGTTGAAAAAATAAATATTTATAAAATGAATAAACAACAAGTTGAATACAATAAAATTGGTCGATGTAAAATTGTGAATTAAATAAATGACAATGCTTATGAGGTGAGTTTACCATAGAATTTGTATCTCTCTAGTATTTAATGTTTTAAATTTATATGATTTTAATGGTGAATATAATGAATGTTAAGAATATGAAGAAGTGTATTGGAAGCAACAAGTACCAAGGAAAAACTAATAAAATATAGTACAAGTTCTAGATAAGAAAATAGTGAACACAAGACAATGAAGTTATAACAAGTATTTAATATAGTGGGAAGGACTACAACAGAAAAATACCACTTAAATTTAAGAATAGGGTCTGAAATAATTGACAAGAATCTATGGTAGGAGAATAATTAGGGAAAATCATAGGAGCTAATTTGTTTTCAACTAAAGGAGAATGATGTAAAGGCCTATCTTCTAGAAGCCATAACTTTTTATTCATAAGTCTATTTGAACTCTTGTTTACACCATAATGAAGGTCTCTAAAATTTTAATTCATAAATAACTAACCATATATGGGTAGTGATACTTTCACAAAAATTCAAAGGCCATACGTGACCTTCTAAGGGTCCTAAAATTATTTTAATATATTTTTTTAAAATTAAGTCATTTTTAAAAATAGGGTATTTTTGTAACTAGACATAAACTTGAGTTGAAATCCATCCATTATGTTAATTTTAGTGTTTAGATCTTGCATGTGAAGCATACTAAAAATATCAGCTGAAAAACTTGCTAGAAGATGAAAGTTACTAAAAATAGCAATTTCTAAAAACAACATAGGTCATTCAGCTTTAGGTAGCTTTTGATTTTTGTAATTATGCATGTCAACTATAATTTTTGAGTTAACTTTTTATTAAATACTCTTATGTAATTATTTATTCATTAAATTATAATCAACAAATAATATCTATTTTCATGTAATTTATAATTGTTATGCCTATTTGTATTTTGCTTAGCTAGTCTGTGTTTTTATCATAAGAGGTTAAAGAAGTTATAGTTTGTGGTAGTTACATTTAGTTGTTTTACCAGTCATGGTAAAAATGTAAATTAATGGTATTTAATATTATGAGGTTAATGGATTAAAGACTCCATATTGTACCCTTTTTAAAACATTAATAAAATTCTTGTTACCCACCATAGTTGGAATAATATTTAACCTATGTTATTTTGTTAAATCTATGAATGTTATATTTTTCAATCTAGCATGATGAACATTATACATGGTATTTAGGATACATTTGGTGCACATAAAATAACAGTATATGAGACTATAAAAGGATGAAAAAAAATTCAACTAAATTAGTATTAAATAAAAATTCAATTGATCTAGGTGCCCTAGTTTTAGATTCTATTTTTGACGAACACTTAAAAATATTAGTATATCATTAGTAAACCACATTGTTGAGATCATATATCCTAATCTATTGATGATAATTTTAAATTGTAATGATTTTTAAAAATAATAAAATGTTTTTTTTTAATTCCACCCATATTTTCCTCCATAGATTATTTAAAACATCTAACCAACGTTTAGGTTATAAAAAAATCTCTAAAGTATCTTAAAATGTAATCGCAAAAATATTTAGGAATACTTAGAAATAGTAGAATTTTTATTTTGTATTTTTTTAAATTTCATGCCATGACATGGATATTCACATTATAATTTGAAACACTTGGTAGTCTATTTTTTAGGTTTTTATTTGCTACTAAAAATAATTATAGATGAGATTCCATTGAAATTGAAAACTAATGGAATGAATTGTAAGAAGATGGAGATCATTGTGTTAAATTAATTATAAAGTAACATAGATTGAAATATCTCTTGATAAGTGTCTCAACTCCTTACAAGGTCATAACCTACCAAAATAATAATAAATATCCAAAGCATCTACGTAAATTTATACAAGATTGACAAGCTCAAGAGATTTTATTCTTGAATCCATTCATAAAATCTATTATAAAAAATAAGATACGAGTGTACTTAGATTATTTTTTACTATTTTTTCAAGGATAATTTAGATAATTAAATATCTTATCCTATGGATATTTTCCTTAGCTAAAATTAAATCCTTTCAACATTGATATCATGTCGTTGGATCTTCTTTCAAATGATGATATGGGATGAGTAAAGATGTGTGTGTGATGTCATCCATCCAAAACCCCTCATACTATTAGATCAATTCTATGGTGTTAATATCTATTCATTTAATCAAGGAACTAATATTTAAGCTTAAAAACTATTTAGGATACATGAAATGAATGAAAATTCAAATGAAACATATGGAAAACATGAGCTACATGATAAGTGTATTAAACATTAATATTATGTTTTTTGATCGATCCCATAGAAATAATATTTAACCTTTAAATATATAATTTAATTAAAAATCTCAAAAATTATGTCATTATCTAAATAAGAATATCATAGAAGCATTTTAACAGGACCCTCCCACCATTTGATTGAACATTGATCAATGACATGAGCTATTTTGAATAATGGGGATGGCAACATCATCATTAAAATTATGAAGTTGTTATATCATCCTTCTCATAGTATTCTCATGTCATTGTGTTGAGATTGAATTAAAAAATGAAGGAAATATAAGGACTTGATTGAATAATTATATTTCTTAGTATAATTTTCCATTTTCTACAAAATATAACCCAATGGAAAGATCTTGTTTAAATATTCATAACTAAAGTCAATTTTAATCTACATGAGCAGTATTGTACATTATATAAAGTGATAAATATTCATATAACTACAATCCTTTAGTGGATACGTAAAAGCTTCATCAATTCATATCAAAGCATTTTATGGCTAGGGTACTTAGTATTCAAGTAAAAGATAAAAGACCATTGAGATATTTTTTACATAAAGCAACTAAGATTGAGACTATGTATCAGAGTTCATAATGATGGCATGGGATATTCTTGGTAAAAATTTTCATATGTAAATTTATTTAATGTAATTTAACATAAAGGATTTGTACAAAGAGAGCTAGAGAGATATTGATTATAGAGCTAAAAAAATTAGGCATAAATTCAATGGCTAAAAAAGGAGAAATGCAATAAAAAAAAATTCATCTACTCATTTAGTCATCACCAGAGTGGGTTTAATTCCTCTCTTTATTTCCTCTTTATAATTTATAAATAGTTAATTCGAGTGAATGATTTGATTCTTTGTACTTTAATGTAAATTTACACTATGTGTGGTATCTAGAATTCCTGATTTTATATGTAAGATTAATTTTATCCCTATTATGGAAATATAATGCAACTATGCATGTTTTATGTAATTGATCAAAGACATCATATCTCTTTTTTTTCTACTCCATGGTTGTTATATTTCCACTGCAATTCCATTTTACATATGGGTTTTATATGTCCCCTTTTACATATTTTAATTAAGTTGTGTTCAATTCAATTATTGTATAGTGATAATTTTGTGTTTGTTAAAAAATGGAATCAAACCACTTATTATTCATGTAAAACACAACCCAATTTTTTAAATCATTCATATTCATTTTTTCACTCTCAAATATTTATTTCTTGTGTTAGGAGTATATTTAGTTTACATAGAATATAACTAAAATTAGGAAATAGAACTAAAATTAGGAAGTAGAACAAAATTTATCTAGAGGCTCGCCTATAAGATCAATGCCACATTGGCAAGAGATCTGATTTTGTGACTATTTTTGGGGTGAAATGAATAAAATTAAATTGAGTATTATCATTTTTTAACATGCCTAGTGGGGTTGGATTTGATTTCAATTTTAACAAAATATACATATCCTTTTTTTTTTTTTTAGAGCTAGGTTTTTGTTGAAAAGCTTAGTTATATTATCTTTAAGAATCATTTAAAAATAAATTAGTGACTCTACCAGTATTATAACTCCTTAGAATCAAATTCTTATATACATTTCCTTATCCATAATCATATTTTACAGTGCTATAATGACTTTAGAATTTTGTGGCCAAGTCTAGAGAATCTCCTTATGTATCTTGGAATTCTTCTAATCATTTATATATCCAAAAATGTTACGATATCTAAAATATACCTTAAGATCAAATCCAATATTTAATGGATATGGTTCGATTAGGCCCATTGATCAAATTTAATATGTGGAAAATTTGTGTCCACCACATTTCAATGTAAGATGTAGAACTTATGATATTAGCTTCTTTTTTCCAAGGAAATGCACCAAATTGGTTTAGAGGTTTGACTTCATGCATAGTATTAACATGGCAAAAACTAGGAAAAAAATAAATAAGAAGTTAAACAAGGATGCAGATGTGATTGCTCTCATAGAGTATCTCAGCATAATCAAAATAGTTACCTTGGATCATATTATTGATTTTAATCTCAATATATATATATATATATATATATATATATATATATATATATATATATATATATATATATATATACCTTATTGTCACTATATAAACACTAGGAGGAGAGACTCTTCCACAAGATTATGACATTATTGTTGTATCTAAAATAAGATTCATACGAGCTAGTATAATCACTCAAATCATGCCAAGATCATTATTTCCCCAACCTAATTATCTCCTTTATACCTCCAAATAATTTTTTGAGAAAACTCAGAACACACCTCGATGTGCATCCATAAATTCACTTACTATCTGAGATAAAAGTATTTGACTTGTATGTTCACACTAGGCACATATTATCTAATTATTATCTATCTGGTCAAGTTTTGTGTTAGTTCAAACTTAGTTAGCTAATCTCTAAGCAGGGAGTTAGTTTTACATGTAGGTTTGAGTACATAATATTTTAGTCATGATTAATAGGTTTGGTGCACTCACATAATAGTTATTTCATACAAACAAGCCATTCACTATACTAGCCAATTATCTCACATATATGATAGGCACTTCTATAGGGTATATATATCAAGGTGAGTGAGAGAATTAAGATGCGTGTAATAAGTACTTGTATACATAATATTATTTTACAAGGGCTTTTCCATAATTTATGATTGTTTGTATTTTTAACATTAAGTTTTATATTTTTGTGGTTTTGTTCTCCTAGGTTAAAATTTAAGATTATATATCTCTCCTATTATGATATAATATCATACCAAAAGAGCTTATTCAATTCCCAATTCATCTACATTTTCCCACATTCAATGGGTAACTTTTTAAAATGATCATTTCTAGGCTTTTTTACCTACACCTGTGTGTTCAAAGGGGACAAATACATATATTTTGAATATACAATTATTATTTAAATTTTTCAATGTTTACTAGTGTAAACCCTATATTGATAAAGGGGATGTATAAATAGGGTAAATATCAATATATATTAAAAATAGATAATTCAATTGATTTACCCTAAATAGCAAGTGTAAGGATAAAATTCACTTATCTAGAATAAAAATGTGTAATTGTATGATGATAATGATAAAATAAACTAGGAGAATAGTCTAGATTTCTTCTATTTTGAAATTGGAGTTTTAACCACCTTATGACAATAGCACATTCAGTAGGATAGTACCACATTACACTATTGGAAAAGGCACTATGCTAATGTATTTTTATAGGTAGGGTCCCTGAGACTTTTGAGGATGCTAAGGGGGGTATTTTATGTTTGATAGGTGCTCAATAGATTTTAATCATCTTTCTATTTCACTTTTTAGCTATTTTCCCTTAAAATCCCTAAGAAATACCTATACACATAAAATAACAATGAAATAAAATGCAAAAGGAAGGGGAGAAAGTGGGTTATGGTATAATATGATTGTGTGATACATAACCCCTATGATTATGATCATTTCCTATATTAACTTGAATGATAGGGTTCTCAAATCACAAGTAGTTCTCCCTTAGAGAATGTACATAATTAGTACACATAGTATGTTAGAATGACATTTGTTTGGGCCATTTTTTTATCAAGCATGTAGATATATGTGTGATGCTAAGTAATATGGAGAGTTATAAGATATATTATTAAATAATTTTTATTTAATTATGTGCCAAATAGTAAGTGCTAGATGTAAAATTCTTTGAGGCTCTTTATATAGAAGAAACTTTAATTTGAATGTGAGACACTTATTCACAGGTTGACAAGGTGAAAAGATTGATAAAATCATAAGAAGAGACCCAAATAAATTTAAGGACCTGAAGAAACTGAAAATATGACCATTGGACAATAGTACTAATGTGGATACTATCATAGTACGCTACTATCTAGGACTATATTATTATCTTATATACAAAAAATTAGGTTGTGACTAAAACAAATAGGCTAGGGGCCCATATTACTAGGATAGGCATGAGATAAGATCATTAAATGTGAAAAAATATGGTAAGATAAGTTATAATAAGGATAAAAATACCAAAGTGACCATGTGAACAAGACCTTCATTCATCATTAAGAACTTCTCATGAAAGAGCTACAAAAGACATAGTACTTGTGTTTGTTTGACCAGTTTAGGGTGTGTACATTTTCCCCAATTTAATATAGTAAAGAAATGGAATGAAAGTACTAGATTAAAATAAAAATAAAATACATACATGTAATTACCTATGTGGATGTGATCTAGAGCTGGCCCACTTCTTAGCTAGAGAAGCGGATAGGATTTGGAATGATATCTGTGAAGATAAAATTCACAATGTAGGTGACCCTTTTACTAAGTCTAAGTAATTAATTGAATTTTGAGGAATCAAAAACTATTTTCCCCCATAATGATATGTGAATTGAGTTTGAGAAGTAATATATAAAATGCATAGAAACAAGTGTTACTTTCCCCTAATTTGATATGTAATTGAGTCTAATAAGTAAGCTATAAAATGTGGAGAAACAAGACACACTTGCCTTAACTTTTATATGTAATTGACTCTAAGAATAAATCTCTAAAATCTAGATAAATAATCCTTACATGCCCCACTATAATATGTAAATGAGCTTGAGAATAAATGTGCTTAGAGGTCAAAACTATCACTCGACTTGTGTAATCTAGGTCTGGTGAAAACTATGGATCAACTATTGTAGATGGCCATATGACCCAATTTGGTCAAATCCTAGTGATAATCTAAGTGAAATATGGTATTTTAAGCATAGATAATGGTATGATTACCCATTCCACATGTATAACTTGGTGAAATTTTATGAGATCATGGATATGCACCCTGCATCATACCACCAAACTTGATATCTGAGTAATATAGTTGTGTTTCTTATGTAAAAGTCTATATGTATATATATGGATGGTGTACCATGTACATGACCCCATAGTCAAGATCTAAGTCTGGATTTGTGTCAAAACCCTATGTAAAATATGAGAATCTAAACTAGTATCTAACAAGACTATGGAACCCTAGAAATCTAAGTCAAACTTTGTATCTTCTTATATGAGTACATGAGTATTTGAGTGAATAAAATTGTGTATTTATATATTTGAGTCATTGAGTAAATTTATGTATACAAATATATAATTCAATCTATATATTTACTTATATGAGTATCTGAGTGTTTGAGTGAATAAAATTATGTTTGAATATCTGAGTTCACTGAGTAAATATGTGTATCTATGCATCTGAATATTTGAGTCAATCTATGTATTTACATATCTAAACTTGAGAATCTGAGTAAAAATATATAAGTGTGAATAGTGTACATATGCCCCCTTATTGGTGAGAGAGCCAAAACTAGGGTAAGGGTATTGAGCCAAAAGTGATACTAGTAGACATGTTAGTCAATAAATAGTGTTCATAAGATGACTATAGTATCGATTATTTTGAAATTTTTAAAGGATTTTTTTGTAGATTGAGATTAATAAAGACATATGGTCTATAGTGAGTTTGTTAAGGAAAAATGAGTTTTTTAATTTACAAAATCAAATTACTTGGGATAAAAGGGTAATTGGTATGGTATAGGGGATATCATTATCAATGTCTACATGAAATAAATGGATCATAAATTGAAACCATAGTTCTCAAGATATTTCAATTGGAAGTTTTTGGTAATAATTGGAGAAATTTGCAAACAGGGATAACCTTAGGTGAGTGGCATTTTTAAAACATGGTTTAAATAGGTTTGGTTTATTGATTTTAAAAATCATTTGAACTTTTTAATTTGATATAATTATCTCTCTAAGTGAAGAAAAGATGTCAAGGAGATGAGGTGCGAATGTGATCTACTGCAAGGAGGTGGAATCACTTGTCCAAGATAATGAGGAGGTCACTCTGGTAAGGATTCCATTATTTTATTTATTTTTGAACTTTTGATTACATTTTTTATCATTTTTCATGTCATTTTATCTATATTATGGACTTTTAGGAGGGTCACACTATTATCTTAAAGACCACGCTAATGTCTTGGACTATTGTGTTACTATCCATAGATCGTGCTAGTGTCAAAATTTATGGCTTTGTATGTATTGCTAATTTACTTAATGACAAACATTGAAATGTTTGATTTGAATTTGCATTTTATGATTGTTTTATCATGTATATTTTTCATTTGGAGATGCTAATGTTTTATCCTAGGTATTTTATAGGTAGATGCATGAGGGAGTTCTATAGTGGTAATATGATGGAGTGATTATGTGGGGTACCCTTGATATACAATGAGAGAGAAGTTATGGATAAGGATGGTTTGGGTTACGTGGTATCACTTTCACTGATTCCCTAGGATTTTCATATGACGACTGAAATGTGTGAGTAGTGGAATGTCGATACATATAGTTTTTGGTTGCCCATTATAGATATTACTATTACTTTGGAGGATGTGTATAGGATACTAAGATTACTCATTATTGGTCAGTAGATCATATTATATGAGGTAATTGGATATAGAGCCATATATCATGTCTTGAGGTAATTTATGGCTATGCCTATGGGTACTCATCATTGGGGTAGTGGGAGTGATGTGTTATTATCTATGATTATTACAACTAGTGTTTTGTAGTTATGAAAGTTTTTGGTTATATTACTGATTCATTTATTATTGTTGATGGTAGTGGTGTATCCATTTATCATAGGATAATGGGATTATTCAAGATATAGAGGATCATGAGACCATAAAAATATGGAGTCATACCATATTATCCCACTTGTATCAAGATTTGTAGCATTTTACTCAGGAGTTGTGCAATGGTGGGATTGGATCATCAACATTGTTAGACTATTGGGATTATGAGCACAATGTAGTGGATATACCATAGGGTTTTCCACATGTAATTTTGTCATACCTCCAATTATTTATAGATAGATATACTAGAACAACTCTCATGTAATCAGTGATCATGATGCACTATCAATGGGTATTGGATCGAGTGACAACTAGAAATATTATTTGGAGACCCTATAGGGAATTTTAGGGATTGCCTAAGGAAGGGATGTAATTGAAATAAATTTGGGTGAGTTGTTGGTTGTATGATCTATGGACCATAGTTTTTGATATATTCCAATATGACCATGTGACATGGCTATTTGGTATGGTTTAGGATGTGTCTCCCACACTATAGGTTTGGATGAGGAGTAATCAGGCCCCAACGAGGCTAGGTAGTAGATAAAGACCCATAGAAATCAATTTGGATCCAATTCTAGTGATATATTAGGAGGTTATGAGAGAGATTCCTGATGTAAATGATGTGGGGGATACCTATGCCTTCACATTATGGTGGGGACAACATAGATGACTTCCACTATTTCTAGGAGATGGGGCTATTATAGAGGATGTACTAGATCCAGAGCCCGTTAGATCAGTCGAGGGTATGTTTTCATTGTAGATTTATATTCTTGGTTTGTCAATTTTTATCTTATTTATTTATATATAATGTATTATGTTGGTGTGTGTAGGTGAAGGAGACAACAAGTACTAGGAGATGAGGCTGCATTATGAGAATTTACATGGCACATTCTTGATGATATCATGGATGATTAGTTAGTAAAGAGGGATATAGGAATTATAGGTGTCAATGCCCACCTATTTGATCAAGCCTTCATTTCCACCACAACATATAGGTGGGTAATAGTAGACTGAGATGAGGCATGTGTGGAGTTACAAAGGTGAGCCATATCCTCACCTAATAGTCTGGGTAGGGTAAGTGGCAGGATAGTAGATGAAAATATTCATCTTAAACATGAGCATATGGATTTAGTGGCTAAGGTAGAAGTGTTATGATAGAGGAAGATAAGTCATAGAGTTTGGTCTCAATCTAGATCTAAAGGGGATGCGAGAGTATCAAGCTCTAATGTGTATAAGAGTGAGGGTGATGAGGTTGGTCCTGGTGACCAAGATCCTATTATTGGGTGATTTTGTATCATTATATGAAACACTTATTTATGATTTATAAATATGTACATCATGTTATTTGGAATTTTCATTATGGCATTTTTTACTTGAGTAGATGTTAGATTATATTCATGACATATGTGTTGATATTGAAATGTATTATGTGGTTAGATAATGGCAATTGATTTTATTTGTATATATATGTTTGAGTAGATATTGATATTGGATTAGTAATGTTAATTATTAGTATATATGACATATAGGTGTCATATTATATGTGAGTATTGATCATGTGACCACAACATACACTATCTAAATCTTGATGGTAGAGTAAACAAGTGGCCATATTGTTTATATTGTGTAGGTGTAGAATTAGACTCTTGAATTGATACTACTCTTGATGTATTATTGGTAACTATATTTTTTAAAATATATATCAAATAGCTTAATCAGTTATCATACTGAAGGTGTTCTCTATTTTTCATTATGTCTTGTAAATATCTTAATTGATTATTGTATTGAAACTATGTTATGATCTTTATGATCTTTGCCAAATATCTTAATTGGTTAACATACAGAAATTAGTGGTTGAGTTATTTTCCCTTTTGTCACCATGTTGATGTAAATAGGTTGATCTTTATGAAATGGTTACCATTTCCACTAAATCTATGGTGCATTAGATCTCACATAAGTGGGTGTCCTAGAAACCATGTGGCTCATACAATGAGTAACCAATAGATCTTTGAAAGGAACATCTTGGGATAACTCAATAATAGAGGAATGTGATCTATCATAATGTATATAAGGATACCTCGATGGATACTATGTGAATACTATAATGCCTCTATCAACATATTGGTCAATATGATCTCTAAGTGCACAATAGTTATTGTCCCAATATCCATTGATTTGATGATAATTACAATATTGTTTATTCCTTAATTTGTGAAAATGATGTGCTGGATGATGATGAGTAGGAGGAATTATGATCATCCTCCCATATAATAATGTAAGATATCATGAGCTATCTTTATCTAAAAACTTTATAGCCCCTCTATTGGTGTCATGTGCTCTACTCATTATGGCAGATGATCTATGGAGTGACTCTTTGACTTTGTTTAGTATCTTGATTGGTTTTTTCTTTTCCACTTTTTCTTTAGTCATAGTTGGACTAGGTTAATTTACCATATTGGATGATTATGATTGTGAGAGATCTAAATCTAAATTTACCTCGAAATGTGTCTCAACTAGTACAAAATTATTCTCTAATTCCATAGTTTTGTAATATAGATTCTAAAATGATTGGTATGTCTCATATAAAAATTTCTCCTTAAGAGGGAAAATGAGGCCTCTAGAAAATATGTAGTGTATCTCTAAATCTATTAGCTAGTAGATAAGTTGTCATATACATGATTTGAATCATAGAATGTAATCATTTACTAATTATGACCTACCCTCATGTAGTGAAGGAAACCTCTCATATGTGACTTGAGGTCCCTTATTATGGATATAATGTATGAGAAATACTTCTTCTAACTCATCATATGTATGTAGTGAACCACTTGGGAGTGAATGATGGAACCAATTTAATGCCTCATCCTCTAGGCTCCTAGGAAATAACTATAATAGAATTAAAATGTGATTGACATGTGTTGTAGCATTTATATAAGCTTTGAGGTGAAAATATGGATCTCCATGTCCATTGAACTTCAGTAATATTGGTATATAATAATTATTTTTTAATGATACATTGATGATTCTATACAGGATAAGATTTCCATGGATAACATTGGAACCAACCTAAGAGTAGTATGTTTTAATTTCCAAGCTGAGATTGTGTACTTGTTGCTGTAAATTACCCATGACACGTATCAAATAAATTACCTCTTGAGAAGGCATATTAACATCATTAAGAGGTTAATTTAAATATTAAATCTTATTGTTAATTTTATCCATTGGTACACTATTTCATAGAGCATTATTAGATATATTAAGTTGGCTCATCATTGTGAACAAGGAATATATAGAGGGGAGGTTATTCTTATGTTAGTCTAAGAAATAAAACTCAAATAAAACACATTAAAATCCTAACACCACTATCCTAAACACTAGGGAGAGCATAGGTAACAAGCATACATATGAAAACATAACCAAAACATACAAGAAAATGTTATTTTACCTTTCTTGGATCTCCAAATGGTTTGCTCAGCTTATGCATCAATAAATATTCATCAATGAAGCTTTGTTGGCTTCACATTTCCTTAGCACCTTTGATTTGATTGCTTGGCCTAAGATTTGAGCATGGTAACACTATTTGAAATGCATTTAGGCATTATAACACTACAGCAAGAGAGATTGTTGAATATATTTGTGCATAATAACTTTTCACCAAAATAGCTTAGAATTTAATAAACATGGCCTTATATTTATAGCCTCAAGAATTAACTCTCACCAAAGGTGAGTTAAGGTTGAGTTTAAATATGGAATGAGTTAAAACTAACCCTAAGTGAGTTGAGACTAGCTCTAGTTGAGTTAATATGTTTCATGTAATTATGATTTTTAGTTACTAAGCATGGCTCTCAAATAAGATATTTTGGAATATTTTGAAAGATCTATTCAACTCATAAAGGCAATGATAAAAAGGCTTGATATTTTGATTTTTGTGATTTCCATTTTTAAATATTAATTAATTGTAAATGGATAATTCAAATAAGCATTTAATCTTTTTTAATTTGTTAATTTATTTTAATTAGAATTTTATCTCTTTTAAGACTTAATCAAGTGCCCTATTTAATTGGTCCATAGTCCAAACTAATAGTTGTTATGTCACAAGGTGATTAGGGATGAATCTGTGAGAGTTTATTACTGATTAATGGATAGTATCTTAAATAGGGATGCTCCAACATAATTTTGAGTATTAATGAATGATGCCTAGCTAAAATTGAGGCATTTAGTGATTTTTAAGCTTAATTTGCAATGTTTGGTAGGAATCAATATGAAGTCCGATTGCGATCCAGTTATAGCTAGAATTAGATGTCTACAATTTTTCCCTATTTGAAAAGGCATTGAAATTTATAGGCATAGAAACATATTCTCAAATAATGAAAAGGTCATGTAAGCCTAATTCCCCAATGGTAATGGATAAGCTCTAGATGCCCCTTTGAAGGAGCAGTCAAAAAATAAGTTTGGTGATTGATCCCTTGAAAGAAGGAAATAATGGGACCAAAATGTTAAAAAGGGGGTAGAAAATACTAATTTTCTTATAAGTGATTATAATCAGTGGCATCATGAGATTCCCCAAATGGGCAGATAAATAAGATTATTTTTCCATAAGCAGTTATAATCATCAACATAACAAGGTAAAAAGGTAATGATTTACCCACATGTAGTTATAATCATTAGCCAAAGGATAAGGGTACCAAGAAAATGATTTTACCAAATGTGGTTATAATTATTAAATAGAAAAAAATGATTTTCCCACAATAAATTATAATCAATAAAAGAAAAATAATGATTTACCCACAGGTAGTTATAATCATTGGTAGGATAAAAACATATCCCATTTGGGCTAATGATTTTTTGAAATATGATTAAAATAATTAGCACAATGATAGGTTTAAACATAATAATTTTCCAAAGGTTTTTATAATCACTAAAGAGAAAATAATGATTTGCCCATAGGCAGTTATAATCATTGGTAGGATAAAAACATCCCCCAGTTGGGCGAATAGAGATAATATTTTTTCCAAAAGAGGTTATAACCATTATCATAATGAAAATATTTCATAGTTTGAAAGATAATGATAATGATTTTCCCAAATGTGGTTAGAATCATTAATATCTAAATAGATCAAAATATAATGATTTACCCATAGGTGGTTATAATCATTGGTTGTGTGGGTGGGATGATACACAATGATTTTCCCAAAGATAGTTTGAATCATTGGTAGAATGATGGGAGTAATATGTAAAATTGGAATAGGGGGATTAAATTATAAACCCATACTCATGGAGTAAGAGTAAATCGGTATAGAGGAGAAAGATAAATTTGGGTAACTTGCTAGTATGGAAATACACATCCTAACTAGTAAGGATTAAAATAATCCATTCATGATTTAATTACTATATATTTGGGTAATGATTTGGTTAGATCAATAATTTTTTAGGTGCTAATGAGAACTACCATGGCCTCATTGCTTGTAATATTTCTTCAGTTGATTTTTTTTGTAATAGGTGACGGTAGGTATCATGATATAAAAGACCATGAGAAGCTAGCCAAAATATGCATAATAACTGACAGGTGATCCAATAAATAATTGAAAATAATACATCAATGATAAAAACCATGATAATAATGTTGATGTATGAATATGGATGGATTTATGTATAATGTGCAATGAATCACCTAATGAATTCAAATAGACTAAGTTAAGGCACAACACTGAAAGCAAACATATAGGCAAACAAGAAAACAAAAAACACAATAAAACACCAAGAAATGGAAAAGAAAAACAAAATAAAATAAAATAATGAGAGCAAAAGGAAATAAACACAAATAATGGTTAATTATAATGCTAGTATGGATAAAGAACAAACAAGATGACAAACATTTCCCCTAAGCTATAAGAGACAATTAGATAAACAAATAATATGGGGGGAATAGAATAAAAGGAGGGGATAGCTAAGTTGGCTCTAGATGTACTAGAAAAGTGGTCATTACCTACATAGTTCTATGGATGCAAGGTCTAATAGAAAATTCAAGCTAAATGTAGTTCTCCCAGGATATGGGATAGAATTAAATGATGATAAGAAAACATGATTGATAATATAGATAAAATATGGGAAGGGACTCACAAAATAATGAGTGCATAAGAAATGAAGCGTAGTGTTCATTTAATGTATCAAATTTGAATATATAAGGCACAAAGTATGAACTCACAAAAAGATGAGAGCATAAGGATGAGGCTAAATAAGGATGGAGAAATTAAATGATAAGTGGTTTCTTATGAAATAGTGAGGGGTCCTAAAATCCTTAAGGTAAAAAATTGGACAATAATGATTTTTAGGATTTTAGAGATCATTTTCAAATGGTTTTAGAATTTTTGAAGTAACACAACTAGATTGAGAATGATGATATAGTAAATAGTCCAACTTGTAGAATAACAAGAGCATTCAAACTTAAATTGCTCATAAAATGGCAAGAGCATGGTAAAAAGGTAACTGAGCTAACTTCAATGTGAATCGAGCAATGCCTACATAGTCCCAATAGGACCTAAAGTCATTGTAGTTCCACCTTATAGTGGAGAAATATTACTAGGTAGTAGTAAATTCTCAAATTAGGCAAATGGCACAGTATGGCATAGGAATGATAAGATGGGACTTCAAGTCATGATAAAGGTATTATTCTTAATTTTCCCATAGGTGGTTATAATTAGGAAATAATGACATAGGTCAATGATATTGATTTTACCAAAGGATATTATAATTAGTATCATAGTGAAACACTAATTTTTCCAAAGGTGGTTATAATCAAGAACACTTAGAAAGAAATAAAACAAGAAATGAAGGATGCAATTGCCAAACCATTGTCATACTAGTCCAAAATATTGTCTCTATCTAGAGTACTAAATAAACAACTAAAAATTGATCTAAATCCTCTCAATTAAAGTTTCTAAAGAACAAATCAAATAAAACTAAGGTTAAAGGGGTTAGGAGGGAGGGTAAAAACAACTATGGTCGATGGGAAAGGTATCATAGAATGGTATATGATATGGTACAAAGAAGATGATATTATGTTATAACATAAACATGCCTCATAGATAATGTTTTAGGTCTCTCAAGTAAAGTAACACTTGAGATGTATAATGTTCATTGGCTCATCAAGTTCATCCTCATCTAGTATAACGAGCATGTATGGTCCAGAACCATAATTTATAACAATGATATAGGTGCCTATCTAATTGTGTTTGAACTTACCATTCTTCTTATTGGTCATGGTGTTCTTTTCGTTTTCTTTGAGAACAAGATCCCCAGGTTTGAACTCTTTGTACTTGACTCACTGGTTATAGTGGCCACAAAGTTTGTTCTAGTATGCTTGAAGGTTGTTGATAGTGATCATACATTTTTCATCAAGTAACTACATATCTTGTAGGAAAGATACTATGTAGTCTTCATTGTTTATGACATGTTTCATCAAGATACGTAGAGAAGGTAACTCAACCTCAATGGCAATAATGGCCTCAGTGTAATAAACTAGGGAATTTAGAGTGGCTCTAGTTGGGGTACGGTAATTAGTGTGATATTCCTAGAGGGCATAGAAAATTTGGAGGTGCCAATCATGACTAGCATCAATAACAATATTTTTAAAGATGTTGACAATGGTTTTATTGGATGCTTCAGCTTGGCCATTACCTTGCGGGTAATATACGGTAAAAAAATCTTGATTAATGTTGTACTCAACACAAAGTTTTGTGACATCTTTATTTTTAAATGATCTATCATTATTAGATATAATGTTGGATGGGATACCATAATGGAAAATGAGATGGTTAAAGATAAACTTAGAAAATTGTTTTTCAATCATGTGATGGGTATAGCTACAACCCACTTAGTGAAATATTTAGTAATAGTAAGGATATTTTTATGGCCATCAAATGAGGTTGGGTTAATCTTCCCAATGAGATCAAGTCCCCATGTTGCAAATGGCCATGGAGTAAGCATTGGTTTTAGTGTTTTGATCAAGGCATGAATTAGATTGGCATGCCTTTACCATTTTTTACATCTTTTAATATACACATTTGCATCTACATCCATAGTTGGCCAATAATACCCTATATGCAATATATTTTTGTCTAGGATGGCCCCACTTGTATGGGATCACATACTTATTCATGAACTTATCATAACGCTAATGTTGATTCTACCAAATTTAAATAATGAAGCAAAGTTCCATCAAAGATGTGACAATAAAGGGTTGGTCAAAATAAGGTATAATGTGAGGATTGATGGATAAATTCCTTTAATTATTTGCATGATAGGTCAAGTGGTATAATATGTTTATGAAGGTAGGTAAAGAGGTCTAAATACCATATCGAACTAGGACCAACAATATCATAGATCATTGCAATGGTTGAAGGTTCATGAGTAGGTGATAGAATATTTTCAACATGGAATTGATATTCTTTTGCCTCATTCATGTGGAAAATCAAAGAACCAATAGTGGACATGGCATCTATTATTCTGTTACTAGCCGTTGGTATGTATTAAAATTGTATGTCAGTAATCTAGTATTTGAGAGTGTCAACCATAGCCTTGTATGGTACCATCTTGTCATATTTGGTAGGAAAGTGGTCTATAACCTTATTGATGATTAACGAATAATCACCATAAAACTTGAGATTTTTAATACTCCATGGTACTACCTGATGAAGCCCTATAATAATTAATTTATATTCATCCAAGTTGTTATTACAAGGAAAGTTGATATGAAATGATTTAGGGATAAGATCCCCGTGTGATGTAATAAATAATAAGCCTAGCTCTTATCCATGTGATTTAAATTATCCTCAAAATATAGCTTCTAGTGTTACTCCTCAATATTTTTTCAATGATGTTCATGATGGAATCATCTAGGAATTGAAATGTTAGTGGTTCAGTATCTATAATAGGTGCTTCAGTAATTTAATCTACAGAAACTTGTCCCTTGATGGCTTTCTGGTTAACATAGTCAATCTAGAATTCAATCATAAGTATGATCCATTTGGCCATGATACCTTGTAAAGTTGTTTTGGATAGTATATACTTGAGTGGATCTACTTTGGAAATAACCATGGTGTTGTTGTTAAGCATGTATTGTGACAGCTTCTGGCCTGCAAAGACCATCACTAGCAAGCTTTTCTATAGGCATATAGTTTTTTTCATATGCAACCCATTTATAGCTTAGATATTACATGGCATATTCTTTTTCATTATCATCATTATAAGCTATAAGTGCCTTTAGGGCCTTTTATATTACAGATAGATATAATAGAAATGGTTTTTCTAATATAGGTGGTGACAAATTAGGTAGATTGGTAAGATAATCTTTGAGGTACTGGAAAAAATTTTGGCATTCTCCATCCCAATAAAATGTGACACCCTTCTTCAATAATTATGTAAATGGATGGCATTTTTTATCCAAATGATAAATAAAGTGTCTAATAGATTGGATCTTGCCCTACAAATTGTGGAACTGATTCAAATTAGAAGGTGGTGGCATCTTGATAATGGCTTGGAATTTGGCAGGATCAACCTCAATGCCTCGATGAGAGATGATGAAACCTAAAAACTTACCTGAAGTATCACCAAAAACACACTTTTTAAGATTGAGTCTAGCCTTGTATTCATGAAGCCTCTCAAATATTTTCCATAGTGTGATTGGATGATTGGCATAGAGTTTTTTATTTACCCAATATGTCATCAACATAGACTTCAATAATGGCATTCATCATATCATGAAATATGAAAATCATGGCTCTTTGGTATATGGCCCTAGAATTATTGAGACCATATAGGATAACCTAATAATAAAGCATCCCACATGGAGTGGTGAATGTTGTCTTATGTTTGTCTTCTATCACAATCTAGATCTGGTTGTATCCTAAAAATCCATCTATAAGTGAAAGCATTTTGTATCCCACTATGGATTCAATGATTATGTCAATGTTTGGCATAGGAAAGTCATCCTTAGGTAAGGCTTTTTTATATCTTTGAAATATGTGCAACTTATGATTCTTTTAGCATCATACTGATAGGCACAACATTTGATATCCACTCTTAGTAGTCAATCAGTTGAATACATTTTGATTATAAATGTTTTTCCAACTCTTTTTTTACTAACATAATATTGAAAGGATGCATATTGCACAATTTATGATTTATACGCTTGGCATCAAGATGTACAATAAGGTGGTGTACAACCAAGATGGGATCCAAACTTAACATGTCTAAATAGCCCCAAAAAATATGTCAACAAATTCCCTCAAAAGGGCTATAAATATTTTGTGTTCCTCTTCAATGAGGGATGCACATAATTTGATCTATTTTGAGTCATCTAGAATCCTGATGTTGAATTTTGTAGTGTCTTCTACAAGAAGAGTTGATCCATATTCCATAATGGTTGGCAATGATTTAAATTGGACTGTAATAGTAAATTACTTTGTTTGGAATGGTTTTTCAAGCTTTCCTAGACAAGATGAATCAAAATCTCCCAATGGTAGGGATGGCCATGTTACAAACACTATTGGAAACTCTTGAATAATTCAATCAAAGGCATGCTTCTATTTAGAGATGAATTCAGACTTAAAATCAAGTTCATCACTGGTGGTCTCCTAAGTTATGTTTGAAGAAAGGTGAACACCACCATCTAATGGCACCTAAATTAGGTTTTCACCAAAATATTGACCTTCTCTTTACTTTTACCCTGGTCTAAAAGTGCCTCAAAGAGCTTTTCACTTTGAGACCTCAATGTTTTATTTAATTGTTTGCAGCTAAGGGTGTTCAGCCATTCTCAAAAATAGGCTATAGGATCCATTTTGACTAAGAACCCTTATTTTTGTTCTCCCTATGGAACATTGTCTCTTAGGCCTATAAAATTACAAAAGGCCTCATCATTCTCAAACTCATCTACATGCACTATGGATTCTTGTTGGTCCCAGGTTATAAGTTGAGGGTGATATAGAGGAAGTAGATTGTTGTGAATAATTAGGGTAAGGGTAAAAATGGCATGGGTGTTAACCAAATTGGTATTGGAAAGGTCTTCATAAAGGCTATGATCAGACTCTAAGTTGATGTTGGCATTGTCATCACTAGTCATTGGCATTGAAACATGAATAAGATACATGGGATCACTTCGAGGTGGTTTAAATCTGAGACCATAGGTTACTTTGTACTGAGTTATAGAGATTGGCTCAAAAGTTCCATGTTGATTTCGCTTGAGTCATCCTCTTTCATAGGTTTGATTCTCCATGATCCTATTAAGAATGGGTTCTTTGTCATTTTTATAACAATCAGCTAGTTTGTCACTATTTAACCAAGTTTCATCTTTAGTAAATGGGTCCTCTTCTTGGCCAGTGGCTGGTGTGAAAATAATAATAAATGGACTATGAAGTTTGCCCTTACTTTTTAATTGTCATTCCATATAAGGTGGCTTTGCTTTAGGTCTTTCATAGTACTTGGGGTTCTATGGAAGCTTCACAATGTGAAATGTGTCATTGGTCAAATATTCTCTTGGGCCATTATCTGAGATGCTAAAATTATTAAACAATTTAGGAGGTGACATATGGGAAGATGAATCAAGGCTAGCATGGTCTATACAATTATCCTCTAGTAAATCAACAAGCATTTATTTGCCTTTTTCCTTTTTGGGAACTAAATCTAGGCCAAAGTGGTTATTATAGCTTTCATACTCGGCCTCTAAACATTTACAATGTTTGCAGTAATTCAAATCTTTGTTGATGGTGACTTCCATACCTAAATGAGATAACTTTAGACACTAATGAAATGTAGAAGGGATTACATGAATTTCATGTATCCAAGGTCTACCCAATAGAAAATTATAAGACAAATCTAAGTCTAACACATGACATAGTGTATTATGGGTAAAGGGTTGAATGATAACTGGCAAGTTGATGGTGCCTTGTGATTCCTACTCCTCATTATCATAGTCCTTGATAGTTATCATTTCTAGCTAGATATTAGTTTTTGTGTATTTGATATGCTTACTGAGCTTTAGAGACATAATATTTAGGCTCAATCCATTATCTATGAGGACATGTTTCATTTTTTGCCACATTATGACAACTTCGGTATACACCAAATTATTATGGAGAGGGCCAAGGGATGACATATCAATTTGGTCAAAGGTTAATTATTTGCTTGGGGTTAGATGTCCAACCAAAGCTTGGAAATTATCTAGGCTTATGTCATTTGGAACTTGGGATTGGCCTAAGAACTCTATTAGGATGTTCCTATGGATAGTAGATGTATGCATTAAATCCAAAATGGAAATTTATATAGGTTTATCCTAAAGTTATTCCACAATATAGAATGTCTTTGCTTTAATAGTGTTATAGGACTTGTTCCTAGATAGGATGATGGGTTGGATGGGTTTGGTGGTAGGTTGTTGTGGATTAGGAATGGTAATCTATGACCACTAAATTGTGATTGCACAATCAATATTAGATACAGGATTGTTATTGCTAAAAAATGATGGTGAAGGGGGGGCGGGGTAGGAGGGGAAATAGGATAAGTCTCAATTATCAGTGCACTTGTTCATGGTCATAGGGCAATGATGAGTTATCATTATAAGGTCTAAAAGTATTAATTCCTACTTGTTAGTGCACCTATTTTTGGTCCCAGGTCAAGGAATGATCACTGACATAGACGGGTTAATTGGAATTGGTTAACAATGATCATGTTCTATTAGCACTTGGTCTTAGATTAATGGTGATGGTGGAAGCACAACCTCCCACAATATGACCTACAGCGTTATTTTAGTCATGTAGAGCTATGTGGTAAGTCTGTTGGGTGTCAGAATCATTTTGGCCTTGGTTCCTTCCATTTTGTTTACATTATTATTGTTGTTGTTGTTATTGCTATTGTTATCACAATTTTTAATACTATTGTTGATGTTATTATAGTCTTTGCTATTATTTTTGGATGTTACTATTATGTTTTGGAAAAGGGTTTTGGTAGATACCCAAGTTATTATTGGATGTAGATGCTCTATTATCCAATGTAATCTCCCCATTTTCTAACATATTTTCAATGATGTGTTTGATCAGCACATAATGGCATAGATTATGCTTGTGAGTATGATAGTATTTATAGAAATCATTTTTTTAGTACTAGTCTAGATATTAAATACCCTGATGATAGTGCTTCAGTATTGGCAACCTATTCATGTTAATGGTGGAAAAATTTTGAAACACAACTTTAATAGGTTCTCCAAGATTACTAAATACTTGACAATTAGGGACATGTCTTATTGGAGGAGGTGTTTGCAAAGGTAATGGCTATTATGTTTGTTGAACTAGTCTAAATTATTATGAACGTTGTGCTTGTCGAATGGGTTGATGATGAAGAGTAAGTTGTATTTATAATATATGCTGAGTAGATGATGTTTTCTCTATTTAGACATGGCATGACTCGATTACTCCATTTACAATAACATTTTTATTATATTTGAATTGCTTGGATTTTTCATAATTACTGGCTTGGGTTGGTACCGATGCTTGCACTTGGACTTGGATTTGGTTTTGATTTTGGTTCAATGAGGTTAACTTAATAATACCTTTATTTATAAGGACATTTTTAATTATCAAACCTTTGTCGATGATCTCTTTAAAAGTATGTGCACTAAAAAGCTCTAGATGATAGGATATCTTGTTGTGGAACTTTTTAGTAAACACAACAACTAATTATTTATCTGGTAAGCTATGATTGAAATGGATATCAAGTGTTATCCATATATATCAATAGCTTACAAATATTTCTCTAACTTTATGCTTGACCTAAGTCAAATTTATGAATGAAATCTCATATTTGAGATTACAAGAGAAATGTTGTACAAATTTGTTTGAGAGGTCATCAAAATTAGATACTGAGTTATTTGGCAATTCCAAGAACCACTCCAAATCCTATCCTACTATACTCCATAGAAATAAAAGTAAGAGGTATATGTCACTATAAGCCACTGGCTAGAAAGTAATAAGTAATTCTATTAAATGGGACTTAGGGTCTCCTTTACCCTTGTATTTTTCAAACTTTGATGGTTTGTACCCTGAAAAAAATGGCATTTATAGATTTTACATGTTTAATGGGTAGGAACACACATCATCTATCTTTAACTTCTTGGCCTACTTCCCTACTTGGATGGTAGCAATTTCATCTTTCATTTGCCATAGTTCTTTTGATAAGAAACTAGATGGAACATTGGCCTAAGGTGGAGGTTGGGTGGTCAAAGGTGGATTAAATTTATCAAGGTATAATGGGGGCATGGTTTATGGTGGAATGTTGGTTTGGTTAGTGAACTGACCAGGAATATGAATCCTTAAATTAGGATGAACTTGTTGGAATTGCATGCATCATGGTGAAATATTATGGTTTGGATTCAATATATAGACCTAATTTTGAGTAAATTATGACTGAGATGGAAGGATATCACTCAGGGTAAAGTATTGTGCCTATTACGATTGAGTAGGGAGTTTTTGTCAACTAGTCAAACCTTATTGAATAAGGGGAACTTGATTTGAACCAAGGCCCTATCATTGGATTTGTGGCACATTTGTAATGAAATGAAATTGATGCCTAATTGGTACTTGTTGGATAGTTGTACCTCTTTATTGTGTGAACACTTATTGTGGAGTAAACATTTGTTGGATGTTTGGTATTTATCTTTGACCAATGGATAAATGTTATTGATTATACAAATGTTTATGATTGTAATGGCCTATTTTTCTATGATTGTTGAGGTATATTGGTCACTACCTGATGAGGTAGAACATTTGTTGCTCCCTATTGAGGTGGTGGAATGTTTTTCCTTTGTTGTGATGGTATATTGAACTATACTTATTATTTTTAAATATTGGTTATCACTTGTTGAGGTGGAGTAGAATTTTTCATGTTTTATTGAGGCAAGGCACTAGTTGGTACTTGATTACTTAATCTTTGTGGTTGTGTGCTTGAAGAAGTATCTGGTTGAGGATTAGAGGTAGATTATTGGGGTTGGGACATAGGATTTATTTCCCCTTATTATTTTGAACCATTTTTTGTGGATTAGTTGTTGGTGTAGTTAAACCACTTTGTCCTAGATTAGATGACACTTGCATGCTATCTATTATGTTTGGCACATTATTTTGCACAGAATTAGTAGACACTTCTTAAATAGATGGGATGTTAAACATATCACCAACTGAAGTACTTTATGTAAATGGGTCTATACCTTAATTATCATGGCTTATTAATCCAATCAATACTCAAATTGAAGGAGATAAATATATGAGAGGAGTGTTTGACATGACCAAGTTATTAAAGTTGTGTGTTAGATTCAAATAGGTTTGATATGCTATTTGCATTTGTATAAAGTGGTCCCCCATGAGGCCCTTTCTTATAATGAGCATATTTGGGTTTTAATATGACACTAACATAAATTATTGAGGATTTTTAGAAGAGGTTTGTTCAATGGTTTGGTTGTAAGGCATATTAAAAGGCACTTTAACTAGACTAGGAAAAATTTTATGAGGGAGATCTGTTGAAAACATGGCCCCTACCTCTGTATATCTAACTAAAACTTCATCATTTTTTTTAATAAAGTTAAAATTATATAAATAAGGAACATATGTTCATGGCATCATAATTTAATATAATTATTATTGAACTTTGTCTATAGTTTATAGTATACTAGCAAGGTATTACATAGTTTGTTCTTGGTCTTATTCTGAGTATGGAGGTGTGTTAACCAAATAGTTGGATAAGGGATCTTGGATTTATTCCCCATATTTAGTATTTTGAGGACAAGGATCCATCTTACAAACCACATCATCACCATAGGCATCTTGAAAAAAATCATCTTGTGTGACTGCGTTATCATAACCTGGATTATACATAGCTATGTTATGAGTCTAATGAGACATATTCAAATCAATGATGAATACTTTGAATAAAAGACCTAGAGTTCTATAAACTCTTAAAAACAATTTCCAAAGGATAAATAGTTTGAAATTGTTCTAACTTTTTCTAAGGATTGGTGTTGTATCTTGAAAAATGGCATGTGTTAAAATTTGTTCTAAGACAGTCTAATGTCAAATGTCTAACATCAAATGTCTTACACAAAAAGGTAAATTGAATGAAATAAAAACAAAAATTCCAAACTCAGGTACAAAGTGTTTCAAATAATTATAATCTAGGTCTAAATAAATAAAAGATGCTAGGTCTTTTGGAAAATAAGGCACAAAAGCTAGGATCAAAAGAGGCATTGCTAGGTCTTTTAGAAAAGGCACAAAAGCTAGACTTTAAACAAAATAAGTTATAAAATTCAAGAGATTTAATCTAAAAAATTTGAAACACTTTGTCACAAACTAGGCATTCATATTTTAAACAAACTTTTGATCATTTTTAAAAAGACATGGAACATTAGGCATATGGAAGATAGACTACTTCCCTAAATTTAGGCACAAAAATAGTTTTTAAATGGAATAAAAAATTAACCTAAGTTATGCAACACAAAAGTGAAAGGCAAATAATCTAATCCAAAATTACATAAGGCATAGATATAAACCAATCAATGTGTGGATATAAACTTATCAAGGCTAATTTTGAACTCAACTTAGAAGACTAGGCTTTTCCAAACAAACAACAAGCTAGACAAGAATGAATGGCATGATGGTACTAGGCATAGATAAAAAATACACACATGGTTTTGATTTGCAATTTGGAACATAAGGAAACAAGTCTTTGAAATAATTTGAGTAGTGTAACGATGTTATCATGCTTAAATATATAGAAAATAGTTTGTTTTAAGACTTATAAGGCACAAAACTTGGAATGAATTGGCTAGTGTAACAACACCCTTTTTAATAAAGTGACACACACAAAGGTTTTTATAAATAAATAAGGCAAAAAGTGTGATGTCAAATGGATGGCATAACATCTTTTAAAATAAAGGAGTGATGTGTAAACAAGACTCATTTTTAGATGTGATATGACAAAAAAATAGTTTCAACTTAAGACCAAGCAATTAAAAAGGATAAAATGACAAAAACACCTAAGCATAACATCCTAAATCTTATAACTAAAAAGGTTGCATCATATTATTTAATTTCATCTATATACTTGATCTTGAGAGGATTTTAAATTATTCATCCAAAAAGTAAAAGCACATGAAAAGTAGGTTTTTAGGCCCCCTTTTCTCTCAAGAGTTCATACGATGAAATAGAACTTCAAGCTACTCACCTTGTATCAACAATATGTCCAGAACAAGTGAAGTTAGCTAAACTATCAATTTTTGTTCATTTAAAGATGGTCACATATGTGTGGCAAACACTAGGGCATAATCACATCATTTGGATCTGCATCAACTCATTTGTTCTGAAAAGGTCTTATCTTTTTCACAACCACTACATCCATTAATTGCTTAGTGTAGTGAGATGTCCAAATTTCTCCTATATTTCAAAGTTAAGTATCACTAAAAAAGCTTGTTTTAACCACTCAAAAAAATCATCCCAGTTGGTCACCTATAATTTATACACCCCACTATACAGTGGGGTTAAAATGATGTTGGGAGATGAATTCTTGAATCAATGCTTCCCTATAAAACTCATGGGGAGGTGATGAAATCTCACTCACAAGCCAAAATACATGAACGTAAAGAAAGTGGATGGAATTTAGGGTTTTTTTGGGGTCAACAAAATCATGTAGAGTTAGGGAGGGCCTTAGTCGCTTTCCTTCCATGATTTTGGACCAAATCTACAAATGCAAAGAGGGAGTATTTTTTACCACCCAAGTTCCCTAAAGAGGATGGGGGGAGAACATCCACATGACACTCATCTTGATAAAACAAACACTTTCAAAAAATAAGAATAAAAATAAAAGTCTTATGAGTATTTAACTAATGTGAGAGTTCATTTTATAACACCAAAATTAATTATATTATTAATTTTGGGCCCCTTGGCTTTTGTTTTTGAAATCTTGCAAAAAAATTCAAAAATAACTAAGACATGAAAAGAACTAAGTATATTTTAAGTACCAAATACAATGTGTTTAAGTTTTAACCATGTTTAAACTTTAATTTTTCCACCTCAAGACCTGTAATTTGTTAGAGGGTTTGCTTGCTTGGAAGCCTAAAAGTAAGTGAGAAAACAACAATTCAAATTTAGCTCTCAGGGTTTCTATTTTTTATCTCAGATACCAATCATCATCGATCCATAGAGCTCGATGTTGATCCACAGAGATTGATGTTAATCCATAAATATCAATGTAGATTAAGTATATCATTGATGTTTCCCTATAAAAAACATAAAAATATAGTCTTTTTTGACAAAAAAATGGTTAATTAAATGAGCTTAAAACCAAAACATCTCCTAGATTTTGCAAGAAATGAGTTAGACAAACAATATGCAAATGATTAAACACAAAATTAAGGCCATAAAAAATCAAATAAAACCACTGTTAACCATGTTCATGGCTATGTTCTATTTTTCACACAAAGATCATGGTCGATTTTTGTAATCGACATTGATCTGAAAAATCAACACCAATCCCTAAAATTTGTGACTTGCTTAAAACAAAAATATGTAAAAAATGAAGATTTTTATGCATTTGGAACCTTGGCTTTGTTTACTTGTCTTCATATTTAAGCATGGTAACACTACTTGCAAGGCATTTAGGTATTATAACACTACACCAAGAGATCTTGTTGAATATATTTGTGCATAATAAATGTGTACTAAAATAGCTTAGAATTCAATAGGAAGGGCATTGTATTTATAGCCTCAAGAATTAACTCTCACCCAAGGTGATTTAAGGTTGAATTTAAACATAGAATGGGTTCAAACTAACACCAGGTGAGTTGATACTAACTCTAGTTGACTTAATAGTTGTCATGTAATCATGGTTTTCAATTACTAGGCATGACTCTCAAATTAGATATTTTGGGATATTTTTGAAGAGCTTGAAAACTCATAATGGAAATGATGAAAAGGCTTGATATTTTATTTTTAGAATTTAAATTTTTAGATATTCATTAATTGTATATGGATAATTCAACTAAGCATTTATCTTTTTTAATTTGTTAATTCATTTTGATTAGCATTTTAGCTCTTTTAAAATTTGATCAAGTGCCCTGCGTAATGGGTCCATATGCCAAACTAATAGTTGTTATGTTACAAGGTGATTAGGGATTAATCTATGAGAGGTTATTGTTGCATATGTGTTAGTATCCCAAATAGGGATTCTTCAACACAATTTTGATAATTAATGAGTGATGCATGGCCAAAATTTGGGCATTCAGTGATTTTTAAGCTTAATTTGTAATGTTTGGTAGGAATCAATATGAAGTCTAGTCGGAAGCCAGTTGTGGTTAGAATTAGATGTCTACAATCATAACGTTTGGATGGATGATAGCTTAGATATTATGAGAGGAAAATTGTCTATCACTCTCATGGATGTTAATATGAGGAAAATGTGCTACTATATAGTAAGAAGGGGTGCAGTAAATTCATTGGTATCTCTTATTTTGTTAATTTGTAAATAAGTATCACATGTTAATGGAATAGAAGACACATTATTTCCATATAAATGTAAACCATATAAACTATGAACATGAGCATAAGTTTACACAATTTTATCTAAAGACACATTGTTGCTTGAATTAACATTTAATAAGCAATCGCTTTTGACCTGAGAGATGGGTGAAATAAAGAGAAGACAAGATTGAATTTTTTCTTCACTGAAATCATAGTAATCATTATTATTCCAAGTTTTATCAAATTCAAAATTTATTTCACTTGTAGAGTTAAGGGAACAACATCTATCATTATCATGCTCAGTAAGAGAAATAGTAGAAGATTTTAACTTCTTATTACTATGCAATATATCATCATGTGTAGGTGTAATGAAATGTGTATCTTCACTAGATATGAGTGGAATGTGTATACAAAGGGAAATATAACTAATATATCTTAGCTTAGAGAAGATCAATCATAGCTCAGAGAAGATAAATCATATTTACATTTATGATTGTTGATATATTAGATATTTATGGTCATGACCAAGATGGATCCATTAGACCTAACAAAGAAATATCTTACTATAATAACATCACTAGACAGGGTTCTAAAGCCTCTAGTTAAGAAATTTTGTGTAATGACCCTAGTTAGGTCCTATGTTTTTATATTCACAAAATTAAATGACAAGTAAATTAAAATCTAATCTAGTGATAACCAAAAATTTTGGCATAAAGTGGGGGTAATAGACATAAAAAGTAAACATGCATAGGAGAATCCTTATTAAGATAGGTATAGGTAAAATTCTAATGAATGGGAGAAAATTAAAAATAAAAATATATCTATTCTTACAAAAGATGAACAAATTTAGGAATACTTACCTTTGAATACAAACCCATTAAGCCTCAATCTCTCCCTTAGACAAGCTGCTTTTTAAGAGGTTATTTTGGTATGAAAAAATAATAATATTAAGTCATATCTAGACCAAGTAACTTATATAAAAATCCAAAATACTTCTCCACAAGAAAAGATCCATATCTCTGAAGAAAATATTGAAACCCTAAGCTATGCTCCTAAATTAGAATGGTGGATAAGCAGATGCATAATATATATTCTTTTTCTTCTTCTATTTATAAATGGCGTAAATAGATGTGTATATATAATTGAATCTAACCCTAAACCATTCTAAAAATTTAGTTTATAGGGTTTGCCCAATCGACTCTTTATCATTAATTGATAAAAATAAGTTAGGTATCAATTTAGGTTAGCCAGAGCTGACCTAGACTCATAACCTAATTTTAACAATTAGGATATAGAGTCAACCCAAGCTATTAGTGTAATGTAAACTATCAAAAAAGGGTTTTAGGCTTAGGTAAGTGCTAAGGAAATTAATAAAATGTTTAGAAGATTGTGCAAGAGAGAAGGCAAGGCTAAGGGAAGTGTGGATCGTTATCCACATTTTGGATTTTTGGAATAGTTAGATTTTATCATGGATGAGCTTGGTGAGTTTAGCATTTTATTTTTCAACCTCCTCTTTTTCCTCAAGTCTCTTTTGTATTTCTACTAAGTTTTGACTTCCTTCCACTAATACCACATGGTAGCTTGATGCTCATTTAACATGAATAAGTTCTCAGCTCCCCCAAGGAAAGTGTTAGTTTTCCACATGGCATCATGATGCTTATCCAAGATAGGATCCTTTTTTACAAACCTTCAAATAATTTCATTGGTTGATGTAGTTAGGAATGGGACCCATGGTGTAATTATAAACAAGGACATGGACTTTAAACATGGTACCCCTATGCTTATTTTTGTAAATAAATGATTGACTTCTCCAAGAGTAGCGTTACTCACCATGTGGATTCACGATGCCCCTCAAGATCAAGGGTTTATCTTATCAGGGATCTATATTGTGTGATTGGCCAATGAATTTAGAAATATGACCCACTATATGAGGAAGTGATTCCTCCACATGGCATCATGACACTTATCCAAGGTGAACTTTTTATGTTAGACCTCTAAGTAGCACCATTAGATGATAGAGGTTGCCCCCCTTTCCTAACATGAATTTCAAAGGTAGTTTCAAAGGTAGACATGCATCACCAACATGCTTCTTCTAAGTGTCATGGGCATCATAAGTCATTATAGTTGTGCCATATCTAGAATATTTGAAGATTGATTGCACTCATGGGTTAGATTTCTCCATTCAGTTTTAATGGCCTCATCATGAGCATGAGTGTCTGGTTATAGGTGTCACTTCCTCAAAAGGCCATTGTACCTATATAACTAGAGCTCTTTTATTTTATAATGGGTTGGAAATTTTAGATAATTTACTAATAAAATAGCCATTGTAATAGTTAATTCTATAATAGAAGTAGTAATAGTTTTGTTTTTCACTATAAGACCTTAGTAGGTGCTCCCTCCTAGGAATGATTGTACTGTATACTATAATTTTGGCCTTTTATATGGTCTTTTCACCCAACAATGAAGAGGATGTGGTGTTCTATGTCAAACTGAGTAGAAATCTATTATTGTCTGTTCTCTTTTTCATGATTTTATAATATTTATTCTTGTTTATGATTATAGACTTTAATTCATGCATGTTCTCTTTTAATGGTCTATGATGTTTGAATGGGATCAAGATAATTTATTTAATATTACTAAGATGTATTAAAATATCAGTACATCACCTTAATTGGATTGTTTTAGTTTATTCGCATTTCTCCTTTTCCCCTTTTTTCATCCCCAATTAGTTTGAAGAGTCAGCTTCTAAAATCCTAGAGGTTACTTTATAGACCACATTTGAGTCCCACATATGTAAATCTTCCCATAAAAGGTTATTTTCCTAGAGCAAGGGTTTTATAAATCAAAAGTTTATTCTTTTTAGGCATGCTCGTTGGGACATTTTTTTCCACAATCACATAATTAGAAGTCAAAGTTTATGATCCATAGGCCCATTACAAGGTTACAAACAATAAAGAATCCAAACTTTTTAACACCACCTCTAGTAGCCCCAACTTGCCAAAATACCATGGGATTTAGCATTACATAACAATAAAAATAGATGGGCTATCAAATGACTACCAAGAAAATTCATAACATGGAATAATGGTAGCCCACTCAACCCTCCAGTAGCTCTAGCTACATGGGATCCCATTCGTAATAATACATTGAAGGAACTCCCCAAATTCTCAATGGAAGATTTAAAAACCATAGTAGAACATCCTCAAGATGTCACCAATGTTTGCATTGTACATTATGTCATGCAACAAAACATATCCCTAAGACTATTAGCCACCTTTTTCAAAGGGTAAGATCTTGATTGGTATTGATCCCTTCTACCCAACTCTATTTCAACTTGGGATGACTTGGGAAATAGATTCTTTGAAATATTCAATGAAAAATTAGATTGGTCATCTCTCCTACAATAGATAATTACCATTAAAAGATCCTACAAGAGGCTATTATAGATTTTAATACCCAATTTGATAAGACCTAGAAAATAATCCCAATAACAAATCGACTACTTATAGGTATGGCCATTGTCTTCTACCTCAAGGCCTTCAACTCAGACATAATTGTCATGATTCAATCTCTTGGAGGCTAGACACTACCACATGTATATGACATAGATGTCAGAGTAGAGAACAATTTAATAGATGCCAAGAAGCTTCCCCCATGGTCATTAATGCCAATATTCCTTGAAATATCAATACCACTACAAGAAAAAGCCATGAGCACCTCACGAGTGCCACCTTCCAAGTATGTATATCCACCTACTTAGGTAATCACATTCTCCTCATCCTCGCTAGCTATGAAGATGAATGACATGAAGAGTATCTTGAAAAACTTCACTAATGAGATCATAAATCTCAAGATACAATAGACCATACCCCTAAATCCCCCTTACCAAAACTACTAGAATGGGAGGGTGCCATATCAATAGAACTAGTACCAAGAAAGGCAAAGGCTAAATCATTAAGCATCAAATAATCAGGCACTGAATCATCAAACACAAAATCACCAAGTGTGACCCAAAAATTAAGTTGTCTTGATCCTCAATATTTTACAAATAGTCTCATCATATTCAAATAGATAATTGGTCACCAGTTAAAAAAACTTGGTGGATGATTCAAAATTCATGGTGCTTCCCATGTAATGATGCACATACACTTTGAAACTACCCGAGAGGTAATATACAGGAGAAGGTTATCAAACAATGAAGCTAAGGGAATGTACTTGATTTATCTTCCTATAAATACTAATCTCTAAGGGTTAAAAATGATGTCTTAATGGCATAGATGCAAGGAATGTCTTTATAACAAGAAGAGGAGATAGCCCTAGAACACATGTTTTTCTCCTAGGTGGAGGGTGAAGATGTGGTTTATGCAAGTGAGATCCTAGCATTGAAATCCCTACAAGTCCAATCAAACTATTATACCTGATCTAAGAAGAGACTGGTTGATACCCAACAAGCTTTCACAGGGCCTAAAGTGACTTTCAAAAAAGGCCTAGGACCCCAACCACCACCTTCGACATATAAAAACAAGAGAAAAATAATGTAAAATAGGCTAAAGGATCCCAAGGTCTAACCACAATGGGTCATGCAACATATTATAATAGATAAAGAAGGCTCCTATTATTATTTCCCTCTAGGATCTATTATCTATTCTTGAGTAGAAATCCTTACTAAAAGAAGCATTGGAAGACTGGGAAAAACATGTGCAAATGATCCTAGCTATGGATTTTGTATGAGATAAAGCAAAGGAATCTAGTATTAGTACAAAACCTCATGTGAAATCTATGTTCATCAATTCTTAAGTGGGGTTAAGTAAGACAACACCCACCCCATTCTAATTGACTCTCATTATGGGGAAGAAGTTGTTGCATAATTCCATGATCGACTCTGGTGCTAATAATATAGTGATGCCCAAGTAGATTACAGATGCACTACAACTGTAATATGAACCTTTGAATAAAGGGGTGATGCAATTGGATCAAAATAATATTCAGACCATAGGTATTATTAGGGATCTTCCCCTAACATTGTACTCTTGTCCCAATATCACAATCACCCAAGAAGTTGTAATAATAGACATCTTGCTAGTCTTCAGGTTATGTCTATCAAGAGATTTCATCACCAAAATAGGTGCATACTTATCTTTCAACTGGTCCCATTTGATCCTAAGATCCAAATATGGCTCAAAATTAAAGGTGTTGTCTGACCCTCTACATCCCAGACACATAAATGATAAGGATATGGTAAATTTTGAAGTAACACACACTTTGATCTCTAAGAAAGAGAAGTATCACGTAGAAATGCTTGAATAATAAATAATGCTAAATAATAAGATCCTAGAGGAAGAAGTCCACATCAGTGAATTCATTAATAATGATCCTTTCATGAATTTTGATGCCACTGGCCTCAAGACCTATGTAATCCATGATGAGGATCAGGCCATCCCTAAAGTGATGAAGAAAGAGGAGGATCAAAGTAAAGAACCCGAAGTTAAGTCCAATTTTTGGACTTTATATTTTTATAGTGTGATATGTAAAATCAATTCTAGAGTAGGGATCTAATTGGTTTATCCATTTGGGAAAAAGACCCTATGAACCTTCTGATTCCAATTTTCCTACATAAATAATGAGGTTGAATATGAAACCCTAGTCCATGGCCTCATCCATGTTGAGCACATGGGCATAGGGTAGCTAAAAGTGTTTGGTGAATTTGAAATGATTTTGAGATAGGTGATAGGGGTCACAACTGTAAAGAAAGTTTGTTTGAGGTCCTACTACCACCAAATATGGGATTTGGTCGAAGCATTAAAAAATTTAAACATTCAAATCATCCTTAGGACCATGAATGTAGGGGTAGATCAGATGGTGATAATTAGTTCCTAGTTTGATATAGTGACAAATTTTTTCACCAATGAATAAATAGTGTAGGTGATCATTAGACCCACCATTTTTTATAATGACCAAAACTAGAAAGTGTTTTAGAGTGATGCCTATATTACCATGTTTATCTAATAATCATACAAATTTATGTAGTAGTTTCAGTTGAAGATCAAATAATCATATGGGGATCATATCATGTAACTAAAATATAATAAGCTATTGAAGGGGCTGATCACCCTTGAGAATCTATTCGATTCTGATGATACTAGGAATGACAAATGAAAGTTTGTTATAGATAAAAGTGACTAGTTTTAGCTTGATGTCAGAGGCAGAAGAAAATTGAAAGTAAGGAAAGAATTTTCCCAAAAGGATAAGGACCAAATGGTGTCTTTCTACAACAAATATTAAGGAGTGATGGCCTAGACCTATGATGACCTAAAGGGATACGACCACAAGGTCATCCAGCACATCATAGATTTAGTTGAAGGGGTGAAGCTTGTACACTAGAAGAAAAGGCTAATTAACCCAAAAATTAAGTATCTCATGGATTAGGAACTAAGGAAACTTATCAACTCAATAATTATTTACCCAATCAATCATTCGACTTGGGTATCCAACCTAGTTCTAGTGAGAAAAAAATGGAAAAAATTGGCAAAGCATTGACTTCTAAGATTTGAATAAATCATCACTAAAGGATCATTAACCCCTCCCATCTATAGAATGTATTCTCTAAATATTAGTAGGTGTTTAAATATTCTCTTTGTTGAATGGGTTCTCAAGATACAACCAAGTATGGGTTAACGAAGATGACCAATACAAGACCACTTTTACTACAAAGTAGGGGACTTTTGTATATGCAAAAATGCCTTTTGGCCTCTCTAACATGGATGATACCTTCCAAATATCCATGGACATAGCACCTAATCAAAAAAATCAGCCTTATTTACTTGAATTATCTCACTGTATTCTCTAAGAAGGAAGACCATTTTGACCATCTAGAGAAGATTTTCAAAAAGTATCAAGAATTTGGGTTGTTTCTCAACCCTAAGAAATGTATTTTTGGAGTCCCATAAGGAAATATAATTGGATACATGGTATCCAAATAGGTAATCTCTATCAATCTAAATATTTTTAAATTTATCAGGTATGTGCCCTTGCTAGTCAATAAAAATGGGTCTAATCTTTTCTAGGAGAGATCAATTTCATCAGTCGATTCATATCTGACTTCACAGGATTGGTAAGGCCAATAAACTTCATAATAAAGAGGTCCAAGCCTTCAAATGGACCAAATAAGGGAGAATAACATTTCAAAATAGTAAGTAATATTCACTACCCCTATACTAGTCAATCCTAACTTCTCTAAAGATTTCATCATGTATGTCTATGGGAGTGAACATAGCCTAGCGATTGTGCTAACTCAAAAGGTATAAGAAGGGAAAGGTGAGAACCTGATTGTTTTC